>JAMKCH010083205.1:0-15205 GCA_023653785.1 Ophioderma brevispina
AGGACGGGATGCTTTCATGCTCCATTTGCCCAATGTCCCAAGTGAACCATGGCGGTGTGGAGCGGTATTCGTATTTAATCAAATAGCTGGTATACAGATCAAATCCAGAATTGATTAGTACCGAATAAATCCCAGCAAAGTGCCACGACCCCCCACCGGATTCGAACCCGGGAATTTTGATAGTAAATTGCGCCAGAGGCAAGCACCATAACCGAGGCCACGACTATCCACAGTGCATTTGTATCCCACAAAAGAAATCTGGCTTGGACACCAACTCCTTTCAAATTATCGCCCTTATCCAATATTCATTCTGGAAGGTGATTGGAAAGGTAGCAGTGAATCAGTTGGCAGAAGAGTATCTCATCTATAATGATCTTCATGTTCCGAAGCCAATCAGCCCATACCGGCAATATCACAGTTCGTTCGTTCGTGCAAGTCCAAAAATCACAGTGGAAGATCCGTATTTAAAAGGCTGATAGTTTTCATCATACAGGTTGATCAGGCCTGGAATTCTCTTGGGGACTTGTAGACCTCACCCAGCATCTATGATGTGGATAATGGTTTGTGGCTCTCAACAATCGCAGTTTGGTGAAGGCTCTTAACTACCGATCTTGTGAAGGAAGTATTGTACGGACCAAACGCAGTTATGAGTCTGTTGAGGTTGACCCATGCTTTCCTATAAAGGTCACAGAATTTGGGCTTGGCTAGATGGGCTGTCCACAAAATGCTAGGTTCAAGTAGAGGATGACCATGCTCATACCATCTGCATTTGATTCAGGATGTGATCGTAGGGATTTAATTGACTGGCAGTCGTGTCCCCCCCCCCCCCCCCCCCCCAACCCCCCATGGATTGGGTAGCAAAGTGATCCGTGGAATTCTCTGATCCTCAAATCAAAGGGTGTTGGTGGTGGGATTAGGCTACCAGGTTCATCACATTTCTTGGCGAGCTTGATCGTCTTAAAGTTCCTCCTAAGGTTCGCAGGAGCTATATGCCAGGACAGAATGGAAGGTATTCTACAGGCGTCGCCAAAAGGAAACCACTAACAAGTCCTCATTGCATCATTCAGAACGACCTCACAGTATCACAAATCACAAGTACGGAATGCCACTGTTTAAGGGTGCAGAATAACATCACGACTGCTCCCCCCCTTTTTGGGGGGGGGACAAACAAAAAAAAAAAGAAAAAAAGAATATATTTAAATTTAAAAGTTAACCTGCAAATTACCTGGAGGTCTTTGACACCATAGACCACAAAACGGGTCCTAACCCGTCTACATGAACGGTATGGGATAACTGGAAAAACTTAGTTGGTCATCATTTACCTAGATGGCCGAACTCTATCTATATCAGTCAGAGGTGCTTCGAACATATTTCCCGTTCGCTGGCGGCTATTATAGACTGTATGAGATTCCAGTTATATGGGTTCTGTTACTGGAACCCATTGATTGATCTTGTTCAGTGCCTCACTACAGGATATCATCACGCTCTGGTGTAATCTGTTGTTAATGCTGATGACACCCAGCTCTACATGACTTCGCCCTAAGGATCGTCGGAGCAGGCCCATTAAAAAGATTGAAACAGTATTGAGGAATCAGATCGGGTGTTTGTAAAATACAACAGTGATATTAAATGACAAGAAGTCAGCGATGCTGGACTTCTGCTCTCATGTTACAGATCGACTAGCAAACTCTCAGCAACCATGATCATTGGCAATTCTGTTATTCACTTATCAGCTGAAGCCGGAACCTTGGTGTCATTTTAGACTCATCACTGAGAATGATTCATCATGTTAACACTAATGCCAAAGCTACTTGGCTCTAATAAGGAAAAATTGGGCAGTTTCGACAGTACTTGATGAGAAATCTACAAATCAGATTGGTCTACGCCTTTGTTAAATCTAGATGGATCTGCAACTCCCTGCTAATATGGCCTCCCAGAAAGAGAATGATCAAAGTTCCGCGCGTCAAAATGTCAATGACCGACTTGTCCTTTTACAATCCATCGACTGAGAAACATATCCACCAGCTCTCTGCCAAATGCATTGGCTTCCAATTAAACACAGGGCAGGCTTTTAAGATCTGCTTCTCACCAGGCGCGGATCCAGGGAGGGGGCGGAGGGGGGCGCGCCTACCGAATTTGCAAAACTTGTAAAATCACAGCCATTTTGGACAAGTTTCAGCCTTCAGCCCATGGATCGCGCCCTGTTTCTCACCTATAAGGCCACCCACGGCATGTAAACATGCCTATATCTCTGCGCCACAAAGGGAGTTGGAAGTACTCGAATAAATCCCAGCAAGTGCCAGACCCCACGGGATTCGAACCGGGAATGTTGATAGTAATTTGCGCCAGAGCAAGCACCCAACCGCTAGGCCACGCTCCCCAACATTTGCATTTTGTCATCCCCACAAAAGACATATGGCTGCGACCCCAACGTCCTTTAAAAATTATCGCCCTATATCCAATTTTCCATTTCTTGGAAGGTGCATTGAAAGAGTAGGTGAATCGGGCAGACGTATCTCATCTAAATGATCTTCATGTTTCGAAGCAATTCAGTTATACCAGGCAATATCACAGTTCGTTCGTTGTGCAAGTCCCAAAATCACAGTGGAAGATCGTCTTTAACCAGCTGCTAGTTCATCATCCAGGTTGCTCAGCATGAATTCCTCTGGGGACTTGTAGACCTCACAGCTCATCTATGATGTGGGCTAATGGTTTGGCGGCTCTCCACAATCGAGTTTGGTGAAAGTTCCACTAATCTTGTGAAGGAAGTTCTTTGTACGACCACCGCCAGTCTGAGTCTGTTGAGGTTGACCCTGCTTTCCTATCAAGGTCACAGCCTTTGGGCTTGCTAGATGGATGTCCACAAAATGCTTTAGGTTCAAAGTAGGGATGGACCATTGCTGCATTACCATCTGTTATTGATCCCGGTGACGATAGGGATATGTGACTGCGTGTCATGGATGGGTAGCAAAGTGATTCCGTGGAAATTCTCTGATCCTCCACGGGTTGTGGTGGTGGGATTAGGCTACCAGGTTCATCACCATTTTTGGCGACCTTGATCGTATGAAGGTTCCTCCTAAGTTTGCAGGAAGCTATGCCAGACCGAATTGGAAGGTATTCTAAGGCGTCGCCAAAGGCAACCACTAACAAGTTTAGTGGCCTCATTAGAACGACATCACAGTATCACATATACAGTACGGAGACTGCACTGTTAAGGGTGCAGAATAAACATCACGACTGCTCTTGAACAAACAAAAAGAAAACTTATGCTGTGTCCACTGGATTCAGCACCGCTTTGACACCATAGCACAAACGGGCCTAACCGAATAAGTGAACGGTATGGGATAAACTGGTAAAAAACCCATAGTTGGTTCCATCCTACCTAGATGGCCGAACTCATTCTATATCAGTCAGAGGTGCTTGACATATCCCGGGCGGAGACCTGTAAGATTCCGTATATGGTTCTGTACTGGACCCATTGGGACTGATTGTTCGTGCCTCCCTACCGGATTCATCACTGCCATGGTGTTTAAATCTGGTGTTTATGCTGATGGACAGCCCAGCTCTACCTGACTTTCGACCCTCGGGATCGTGGAGCAGCCATAAAGAAGATTGAAACATGTATTGCAGGCATTCAGATCCTGAAGGTGAAATCCAACAAGCGATATTAATGACAAGGAAGTCAGCGATGCTGTACTTCTGCTCTCATTTTACAGATCGACTAGCAAATCTCAAGCCAACCATGATCATTGGCCAATTCTGTTATTATCTGTCAAGCCTGAAGCACGAACCCTGTGTGTCATTTTAGACTCATCACTGAGAATGATCAATCAGTTAACACTAATGCAAAGCATTGGCTCTCAATAAGGAAAAATTGGGCAGTTTTCGACGTTACATTGTGAGAAATCTACCATCAGATTGGTCTACGCCTTTGTTACATCGAGGCTGGATTCCTGCAATTCCCTGATATATGGGCCTCCCAGAAAAGATTGATTTCCAAAGTTCAGCGAGTTCAAAATGCAGCTGACCGACTTGTCCTTAAAAATCATAGACGCGAACATATTCAACACCAGCTCTCTACCAACTGCATTGCTTCCAATTAAAACCCAGGGCAGCTGTTAGATTTATGCTTCTCACCAAGGCGCGGATCCAGGGGAGGGGGGGAGGGGGCGCGCGCCTCCGGTTAAATTCTGCAAAATCTTGGTAAAAATCAGCCCATTTTGGACAGTTTCAGCTTTTCAGCCCTGGTCGCCCCTGTTCTCACCTATCAGCCACCCACGGAACCCCTGTAAATGCTATATCTCTGCGCCACAAAGGGAGTTGAAGTACTCTAAGTCACTGCATAAACGACAAAACACTAACTTATTTACAAGCGGATAACACGGTACTGTGCAACGGTGAAAACTGGCAATGATGAATGAACCAGAGTAAAACATAGGCCGTCAACCAACAGGGATGGGCAATACACACAAATGGCGTAAACCACTTTTCCTTTCCCTTCAAAAAGGGGGAGAAAGGCATATAAAATCTAAGAGTCTTATGCTCATACTACAAAAAACATTGAGGGGGGGTTTTTTTTTTTTTTTCCCATTCACAAAGTAACAAAATGATAGAGTCACTGCTCAAAGTCACCAAAATGATGGCAAAAAGGACGCTAGTCCAGTACAAAGGACCAAAGGTTATTAAAAACACTTAAGGCCCTCACAGGGGTAGGACTACCCTCCCGCATTTGGGGATTATTCTGACCTTTCATAATAAAATAAAGATGCTGTTGGAAAAACACAAACTTAATCAAAGCAAAAATCTTCAGGTGCTTAGGAAGTGTCGCTGACCGTCGAACGTCGTGGAAAGCTATGGGGTGCTGTCTTGTTTCCACTATTTCATGGGTTCAGAAAGGATCCAGATACTAGCTCTCTAAATGTGGACTGAGCTCCAGATGCTGGCTTACTGGGTCGTGGGTAGTATAGTAACTGGGAGATCTTCGGTAGAAACTGGCTGGTAAAGATAAGTTCAATGGAATATAAAGCGGTGGAGTCGGGGGCTTTGGCTTGGGCTCAACATAGATGTCTTCCTGTCTTTGTCAAAACTGATGCTGGGGATGATCCAAACGGATGAGTTGGGTTGTGCTCAAGTGACTTGGGTCCTTATAGCATTCTGACTTTTTGATAGATACGAAAGTATTTCTCAACTGAGATCCAACAAAAACTTGCGGAACGTTACACCACATGTTCTCGACGGAAGTGACCAAATATCTGTTCCGGAACGTGATTGTCGCGGTCTGAATACAGGTACATAGGTCACCGACTTCCATTTGAGTGGTGGGGGCAACTGATCCTAAGGGTGCCTTTTGGAATTTTCATATGGGGTGGTTTGCTGATCGCATCTGATGTTGGGACTGATCATCTGGTGGTCAGCGAAAGGTATTGCTGGGTTGTGAACTGAGCCCGTTGAGACCACATCTCATGTGACGAGAGACCGCGTGGCCTCATAAGAGAATTTAGAAATGCTGTGGCGAGTGAGAGCGTGGAGGGATACGGGCCGCCCCAGGGGTCCTGGCGTAAAAGTTAATCCTATAATTCGCGAACTGCTTCTCTGCTATGGGATTCTTGTTGCATTCTTGACGGTCAACCTCAATGCTAAATGCGATCATGCATGAGGAGCCATCAGCGGGAACAAGGCGTGAAAAACCAGGTGCGGGATCGGGTACGAATGACAGCCGTGGCCCATCCAGTGGACGCGTTTCTATGCAAGCGGCGGATTCAAGGCATACGAAGCGGTGCATGCTGTTCGTTATCCACAAGCCGGAAGTGGTGAATGAAGTGGTGTTTTCCCGCAGAATAAGGATCAACTGACGGTTACGCTTAAGGACATATGCTGAAAATGAGACGACAACAGTTCAGAAAGGATCTCCTGGGATGCTTGCTCGAGGTGTGCCGTGTTGCGAAGTGATGACAGCTGGATGTCACCTGCTTAATAGACTGTCTGTCCCAAGGCGTAGAAAAATCGGGCGGTCATAGAACCTTAGTGGTGACGACTGGGATGGGGGTTCTAAAATGAAGTGCAGGGCAAAAGGTTTTAAAAAAAAAGGAGGCCATTCGAAACTGCGAGGAAAAATTAATACACTCGAGGTGGGGACAGTGGCTGGTCACGGCGGAGGACCAACAGACCATCCTTGGCAATGGAAGCGACTTGTAGGGATCGTGTCACATCTTTGACATAGTGGTCTTCTTGATGGCAGTTGTGCCCGGGACCAAGTGAGCATGGGGTTTCGAAGTCAGGAACATTAAACTGAAGGATGACCAAGCAGCTCTGCTGGTGAACGGGAGCTTAGGCATTTGACTGAGATGACGTCTTGAGCAGAAATTGCGTAGGACGGTAGAATCCTCGTAAGGTTTAACAAGCTGCAAAATCTGGCCGGTTGGGTCTGGGCAATCAGGAGCATTGAGGCTGGCGAAAATTTCAGATGGAATGTTGGATGATCCAGAGACATGACGAAATGTCACTTGATAACGCCTAACTGGGCAAAAAAATGTGGACACGAGGACTGGCGGAAAATTCCACGGCAAAGTTTCTCAAAGGCCTGCACACAAGGCTTACTATCAGTAAGTATACGAGCATGGTGTTGGATTGATAATGAAAGGACTGAAGTGCTTGGAAGATGCAGAAATCGACAAGGCTTCAACTTCCCATGGTAGCCAGGTGGGTTGGCGTCCACGCAACGTGGCACTGAAGAATCCAGCAAAGGTGTGGTCTGCCATTGGGGTTATATACAAAGTTGAACAATACTGTGCTTCTTGCAGAGCCATCATAAAAACAATCCAAAGTTGTCATCTGGGCGTGGAAGTGTAATAGTACGTGTGGGTTAGGGCAGCTAAGCAGTCTGAAGGCAGAAGAGAGGTCATCAGACCATGTGATTTTGTCTTGTGTCTGGAGGCCTGCTACCACATCGTATAATGGGGCAAAAAGTCTAGCACACTCAGGATTAAGCGAGCGCCAGCATTTGAATGCACCAATGGAAACGATCTCATTCCACCGAACACTTTGCTGGGGGGTGACACACTGGAAAGCGTAGCCACACGGTGTGGAATGGACGGGAAGAGTTCCATTGGACCAGATCCAGCCTAGATGACAGTACTCTGGGAAAATAACCGTCTTGGATGCAGACAGACGCAGATGAATTTGTACAGAGAATGCAGAACTATAATCTCCAATTATGCAGCAACTCATCAGTGGTGTCCCAACCCGCAGTAAAAAACATCAGCAAGCCTCTGCCACCACCACCCTTCTCAAGGCGATCCCGAGAACACGGCAAATTAGCTCTTCAAGTGCCGTGCGAAATAGGATACCCATTGGGATCTGTGTAATACACGGACGCAACGATAATGGAGTAGATACACCACAGTATTTAGTAGAATGGCGAGAGAGGGGAACTTGGTAGAAGGCACTTGTGAGGTCAGTTGCTATCAGGTACTTCCTTAGCAATCTTACGTAATGTAGACGCCACATCAGGCATAAGTGAAGGGATGGGTTGCTGTACCTGCCTACATCAGCGGATGCAGTAACTAAACGAAACCGCCCCAATTGGGCTTCTGACCAAGAATGAGGGTTGAGGTACTCAAAGCAAATTACCGGCATCTCTGGCTGTGCAAAGACCCCAAGATTTCAGCTCATCCAAACTTGTGTTGCAGTTTCTGGAGTTTATCATGGGCACACTGGGGAAGTCGGCCTTTGAGTTGTGGTGGCTGGACTGGACCCATATTAACAACAGCTTGAAAGGGAACCGGCAGCGCCTTGTATCCAGGGAATGTATGGTCAAAAACTTCATCCAATTCTTCAGGCGGCCGAAAATTGGATTTTACGTCCGGGCTCCCAGTGTCCAGTGTTTGATCTGGATCCAGAGAGACACTAGAAGAGTGTACTGTGGGAGGAGAGGTTGGTGGCAGTTGCTTGATTCCTGCATGGGAGTCAATGTCTTTAGTGCATGGTTTGAGGTAAGTGTACTGCACGGACTTGCCCAAACTGCTCGTGTCGCCTAAGGGGACGAGTGGCTCGCTGCTGTTATTGGGGGTGCGGACTTTGCCAGCAACACTCTGAAATGAGGACTTGGACAGGGCCATAGTGGTCTGATCGGGGGTCTTGGATGACATAGCATCAACACGTGGTTCCAAAGCAAAAGTGGAGTCGCACTCTGCTACATCTTCAGGGAAGACACTTCAATGTACGCCAGGCCATTACCAGTAGGTGCTGTGCGGATGGTGCAGCGACATGAGCTCGCCGTACGGTGTGGTGCTTTACAGAACATTCTGTGATCCCACGTGTGATGGTGCCATCTACCACTTGATCTGCTGTTGCAGGACGAAAATTGCGACATCGTCAGCCTTCATAAAATGGGATTTCCGCCAATACTGGAACATCAAGGCTTTTACCACCAGACAAACGAAAATGAATGTGGCCGTCGCGAGGGAAGGTGAGCGATGTTATCCAAACCACCCCAGTCAAGAGGGGATTGACCATCGGCCTGGTGGTAGACTGGGTGCTCTTGCGACTTTTGACGCCTAGGGATCGAACCTTAGATTCGCGGATGAGATTTCCTGTGGCAACACTATCAATCGTGAGACGCACTGCATGATGGTCACAGAAGGTGTCCAAATAAGGGACATACCAGTCTAACACGTAGGGCAGTGTGGCTCTGAACATGGGAATATCCATGTATCGTCGATGAAGGCAAAGTCATATTTGTTGAGTAGTCATCTGATTCATCAAGGATTTTGGACACTTGACGAGCTCTCGCATATACTTGCGCGTCTGCGTGGAAGGTGGGGGCATTCGCTTAAGGAAGTGGTTGAAATCAGCACGTCCCCACCTGCTTACACAAGGGACACGACTTTGTAGGTCTGTTAGCTGGACTCTCGCTTGTGTGAGGCTTTTTTGCGGCACTCTTGCGGGGGAATTGTGGGCGTTGTGTGACGGTTCGCATAGCTCGAGCATCTTCAAAGGTGTGAAGCTCCTCTAGAAGTGAGTAGAGGGGCATGGGATATTATGGTTTGATGGAAGCACGAGTGCGTGACCGAAGTTCAGTACAGTAGCGTTGCTTGACGAGGCGGGGAAGGTCGCTATGGATCAGACGAAGCCATGTAAGGACGACAAAAGTTCTCGAGGAGGAGTAAGCTCCTTCGTCTTCGGTAAGGGCTTGACCATGATGAGTGATTCCACCACCCTTGCAGCGGAGATTATCTTCAAAAAATGCCATGATGCGCTGATAAAGATCACCAGGGCGTTCATCAGCATGAGGCGTATGCTGCAAATCAAGGAAATGACTCCGGTGGACTGGGAATCCATAATGCAACCGAATTGATGCCAAATGTCAGTGATACAAGTGCTGTTTTTCACAATGGGATTGCGAGATATAACTGGGCAATAGTTGGCGACTTGGCCTGACATTACTCAAGCATAGCAACTTTATGTTGGGCAGTAAGGCGCTTTGCCTCGGGGACCTGATCACCATCATTGTGAATCCACCGCAGGGGGATGCTTTGGTCTTTTTCTCCCATTTGGCATCGTCAACAAGGAAGGAAGCAAAAGTTCGGATCCAGGGACAAAGTGTACTGAATCAGTTATGCTTCCAGCTTTAAAATTATTCACAGTATCATTTTTGATAAGAGACCACGTTTTGGGGCACGGTGTGTGGTGCCATCTCTATTGAAATACCAATTTCCACTCTTGCAGAATGCTATAAGTCAGTGTATAACACACAGATACAGTATCAGCTGGTGGTCGATCACCTGCTTGTGAAATCCAAAAAAAAGCGTTATAGTTGGCTTTTGAAATCAATGGTCTTCCATAGATTTGGTTTACTGCAGCTGCGATGCGTGGAACTGAATGCCGACGCTGCCGCCACGCACAAAGGGAGTTGGAAGTACTCTAAGTCACTGTTTAACGACCAAACACTAACCTATTTACAAGAGGATAAAAACACGTACTGTATCAACGTTGTGAAACTGGCAATGAGGAATGAAACAGAGCTAAACATAGCCCACACCCAACAGGGGGGGGGGGCTGGGCAATAACACAAACTGGCGCTGAGCTCATCAGCTGGATTTACCACGAGAATCTTCTTTCTCCAGCTGTGTAAAGTTTATGGTGATAGATCTTTTGAAGTAGCACACATTTATGGAATAAAAAATCCCTAACAGTATCGCTTAAGCAGCAATAACTATGCAAGGTCACAGTCTGGAAGGACATTACTATTTGCACAGCATTGGATCTTGATACGTATCCTGTTCCTGATGCGTTCCATCAACACTAATGATGGTGATTTTTTTTATCTTTCTCGTTCTTGTTCTCTACCTCTACCTTTCCCCAATCCGGCTCAACCGGTACCTAAGAGTTAGTTGTTTCATCAGATTAGGTACGGTAGAGGCATCTGAATCCAGAAAGATCAAGACTAACCGGTATGCTGTGTGGTACCAGACGCACAGATCCTCACAGTGACGATTCAGGTGTATCTTACATGTGGTCTTAGTTGGGAGGAACTGGGTTGTTTCTAAACTCTTGGCACACAATCTATATTCAAATTGAATTCTACGTAAAAAGTATGATCTGACATTGTGTAAAATTGATGTTATATCAACACCACTGTTTAACATGTGCATTAAAATAACGCTCGTTTGGATGGCAGCTGGATAACCGCAGTTAAAACGACGTTTTTGTACCGTTATTTGCACGAAATACAATGGCAATTAATTTGTATTTAAATTATATTTACAAAAGAAAGAGAAAGTAGTGAATCAGTATTTTCTTGTTAATGCAAGCAAAAGTAAGTGGCACTTCCGTTGGTCTTGCCCTGACAAGGTGCAAAAAATGATTAATAAGAGACGAAAACGTTATGCCATTTACGTTGGTCGTGCATAAGCGAAAAAGCGCATTGCAACATACGTTATTCTTTTCTAATTAAAACCTTTTAACTACATCTTCTCACATAGTTTAAATTACATCCTCTTTTCAAATTCACCAAAAAGGTCCACATTTCGACAAAAATGTCACTTTTGGTGGTCTTGCATTCAGAACCATTACTTACACTTACTGAAAGAATGCGGTCTTGTAAAGGTATCAGGTATTAGAATTTGACGTCACATCAACACAATTGTGTCATATTATGTTCAGGTTGCCAAACACCGTTACAAGAACAAACATTAAAAAAAACACTTACTTTTACTATCATAAACAAACAAACTTAATCTTTTGAAAAACCAAGATGATTGTAATATAAACAAAACAGATTTCTATTTTAAAGAAAACATTTTGGCAAATCTATACAGGCTTTTTTGAGTAGGCCTTTAAATTGTTTGAAACTTAAAATGTTTTACATGAACTTGATTGCCATTGACTAGGCTATCACACGCAGAAAACATGTTTACAGTAAAAGCACAAATAAACGAGATACAATGATGAAGTGGTCATAATGAATTGTCATAATTACAAGAGATTACCTGATGAATTGGTCATAATAAACAAGAGATGAATTAGTTCAGAATTACAAGAGATACACTGATGAATTGTTAATAAAGCTGTAATAATACAAGAGATACACTGATGAAGTAGATTATCACCGCAGAATGACCAAAGTAGTTCTGCCAAAAACAAACCACATCAAGGAAAACAATCACTTTTAATATATAACACCCAAACTCTCATCCCTATGAAAAAGCAAGGAGACATGCAATAGTAAACAAAACAGATTACTTTTTTGAAGGAAATATATTGGCAAATTTAAAACAAGGCTTTATGGATGCTTAATTTGGTGATAAAAAAACAATGTTTTTTCAGTCTAGGATATTAACTTATGGATTACTTGACTCCACTCTATCGTAGGAAAATATTACGTTTTACAACCACATCATGTGGAATATTAGAGGAGTTGTCCCTTTTAGTTGCTCTTACGACAGGCAGGGAATAAATCGGGCCTATTCTTTACCCGAGCCCGCCGCAAGGGACTGCAGTCTTGTCAAACACCAAAAATGTAAATAGCCAATGATTATAGAGGTTTCCTATCCTTAGTCCGGGCGATGTCTTTTGCACGGTGTTGTGTGTCAGACTGTCACCTAAAGAAAGGACACGGAATTCCCCGGATACGAGGCAGCCTCTATAATTGGTGGTTTTACAACTACTTATAATGTATGCAGGTAAAGTAGTTGCTCTCCCAAAAATACAATGATATTGAGAAAAAATTGAGACAGTTGAGAGCTTCAGGGGAATGCGCTTTTTTAATGTTGAAATGTTTTAAATTCAATCTTTCTCATGCAAAAATTATAGAGGGTGTCCTTCTTTCCTTATCCAGCGCTATCTTTTATATGAACATGCGGGGAGGGATGTGCCCTGATATGGAGCACTTTTCAGCTGTCTGGTATAATGATGTTTGCTTTTATTTCTGTGGTACAATATCATTTTTAATATTGGTAGCAAAAAGGGTAACCTACTCCATGTGTAAGAATGGGTCCATATTTATCTTTTTATTCTATTTATGTAAATTTATGAAGACATGGTCGTCTCACAACCAAAAAGTACTGCTCTCCCGAGAGCCCTCTCTTGACATATTGAAATAACATACAATAATAACATATTACAAAGATAGAATCCAATAGAAAGACAATAAAAATAAAAAAATTATAATTGCAAGTGGTGATAGCTTAAGTCAAATGACAACATTGTTTGATAGGATATTCAAATTGCGGGAAATGTCTACTTATCCCAATGCTGCTCAATAGCCGTGACCAATTGGATATGTATGGACTTCAGCAAAGCATGAGCTAAGTATTCAACAATCGGCCGGTATTGAGGAGCAGATTGTTATATATTGCAAAAGTTAAGCAATAAGTTACGGATTTTGGTTCTGCACAAAGTTGTTATGGCAAAGCTTACCCAGCAACTTTTCTACAATGATTTTGAGTCTTTTTCTTTTTTTTCTTTCAAATAAATAATGAAAAATATGGTAGAGTTAAAGGTCCCATGGCCCGATCGCTCATAGCCTTGTTCCCCAGAGCCCCAGATTTTACCGGAGTGGTCAAACATTTTGGCTCAAAAGAAAGCTACGATTTTTTCTCATTTACCTGTGAAATCTGGTAAAGGCAAAGGGATGTGGTTGGAAGTCATGCATGAAAATGTGCCACCATTTTGGTCGACCAATATTATTTAACACAGTACTATGGCCTCTCGCGTTCCCAAAACAAAAAATGGATTGATTTGAAATATCGGCGCGAACCTTTAAGATGGGGTGTGGAGTGGAAAGTCAATCTATCAAGATGAAACTTCGTATCCTTAAATCGGGCAATCCCCCTTAAATTGAACATGCACTATAGAAGTTAAGATCTATTATTGTGAATAAGTATTTTGTGTTACGTCTGGAAAAATTACCAGGTCTAATTCAGAGAGGTGATAACAGCTGAATCCTTTCAACTGCCAAGACAATTAACAATGGTCCTGCACCCCAAGATGAAAAGGAATCTAAAGTGTTTTTCTCCACCGCTACCAGGCGGATAGTTTGATATCTTTAGCTCGATCTGTTGCTGAAGTCTAGCGTATCACTGATCGTTGATATTGGGGAAAGAAATTGAGGGTGAATTTTTACTCATTTTCAAGGAAAACACTTGCAGTTTTATTTGTGGGAACCAGACGGTTTATAGATTTTATAATTTATTATGATTTACCTTGGTTTCCCCTATCCCTACGATGGGGACAACCAAAAACAACAGCAGCCTCATCGTCCCTTAATTTTGTTGTACTTAAGAACTTAACAATTAAGTTTCAAGTTCAGGGTTAATAATTGAGATTAATATCAATGACATCACAGCTTATGGTAATTGGCATACGGTTATTTTTCATGTTTATAAAGAAGGATACTGTTTTGGGGGAATTTTATGAAAAAAAAGTTCACTTTTTGAGAAAAAAATTTTCACCCAAAGACCATAAAAAAACAAACACAAAAAAAAAACAAACACACGGGGGAAACCATTTAGCAAAATTGTGAGCCCAATTAATGGCCCCTACTTGGCATCATTTAGCTTTCTCTCAACCAATACTCCTATTTTGTACTGACACATTTTCTGTCAATGAATGCCCATTTCATTTCATATGCGAGTACCTCCAGGACTGAACCCTGCTAGCATGTTGCAGCTCACAGGGTATGAAGAAATTAGTCTGAACTTTAATGAGAAAAAAAGGTTGTCACATTTTATGAGGCAAGAATTAGATTTTGTGGACAGTGCACTCTAGAGTCCACTCCAAAGTCAATAACATGAACCAAAATGGTTGTAAAATGAATTATAATTCACAGTGCATCTTAAATTCTGGTGCAAATTTTCTGCACGGTGAAACTTATCAACATGTGCACTCCAGGCTCAAACAGATCCGAGATATGATTATTAAAGCATCCTGAAAATTGTAAAAGGGTGTTAACTCTGGATGGTAAAGGTAACCCAAGTTTTAAATCTTGTTGTGTCCCCACTTACAAGGGGTGGCCGGAGTCACCTCAAATTTACAGCAAAACTACTGTGTGAGGATTTTTATTGGAGCAAAGATGAATTGAACAGGATGCCAGTCCTGATGTCAATGTGTGGAGGGCCACCATTAGGCTCTCAGAGCTGACACCCTTGAAGGTAGATCTCTTTTTAGTTATACCAGATTAGCCAGCTACACTCCTCATCGAACTTCCTCAGAAAACTGATGTGTGGAACTGGGTACCTAAGAAAATGATTGCATACAGGCACAAAAAGGCTTCACACTCTTGCTCAAGAAAAGCAATAAAGGAGATACTCCCCAGGAGCTACTTGCCAGGGTAACAACACAAAGGGCCATCATTTTAGTAGCCACTGCATTTCTGTTTGCTTTGTTCATTAACGTTTTTTCGCTATGATAGCCCTAATGGATCCATCAAAGTTACGGCATCACTGCACCGAGGTAGAGAAATGGAGGACAGACACCACAGCAGTTTTTTTCCTTTTATAGAAAAATTTTTCATTGATCAGCAGCAGCTCAATTATGATGGTCTTGCAAAAGCCAAATTACAAAACCAGTTTGTGCAGTTCTTTGAACCCCCTGTTAAATATGCTCAGTTCCTATGACCCCTACTTTGCCAGAAAACTCACTTATATAATGTACGCTCATACAAAAGTGAAAGATCATTATTAGTGGTGGCATTTTTCGGCCTGGT
>JAMKCH010083207.1:0-41766 GCA_023653785.1 Ophioderma brevispina
CCCAAATCATATCTTTACTGAGCCTATTGGTTTATTATTGTCTTGTTCACATATGTTCAGGAGACGGTGTGATACATTGTTGATCATTGCTTAGAATAGACTCACTAGGTGAATACCAGTTTTCCACCTGTGTCGGGGTCCGTTCCCGACATTCAGTTGTAATCATCTGGCCTGGCTGAGTGGATTAATTTGTCCAAAGTGTAACTGGAATGAAAAGGTTTTATGTAGCATTATGCATATAGGATTTACACACAGTTTGGGGGCCGAAACCCGGTTACTTATTAAAAATCAACAGTACCAAGTAAGGTTAGGCTTTTTACTTTGTGTCAAAAACAAATAATCGGGATGTGATATTCATTATTCTGCCACCATTAATCCATTAGCAGTTTATTCCTTGAGGTGCCAAATTCATAGGGTAGGCACAATAATAAATTTCTTTCCAAATCAATCATGGACATGTCCTTTCATAGTCATTAGGGTCATAGACAAGAAATACATTAGAGGGAGTTGGGAATAATCGGTAAGAAGGGGGTTTGTTGGAATACGTAGGAATGGGTGGGAAATGGGTCGATAGGGGGTTGCGAAAGAGTAGGGGAACAATGAGGGTGTTGGGGACTGAGAACAAGGAGGGTGTAGGAATGAGGGTGTTGGAATGGGAGTTAGGATGTGTAAGAACGGAGCTTTTTATGGGAGGGGAGATATGGGGGAGGGAAAGGGAGATATTAGGAAGAGTAGGTGGGAGGATGTGGGGGGGGTACATAGGCATGTTGGGGAAGGGTTAATTGGGATATGTAGAGGGGTGAGGTGGGTTTTAAACATATTTTTATCCCCCTGGCTTGAAAAGCAGAAGGGGATTATGCTATCCGTCAAGGCGTCGGCGTCTGCGTCGGGCGGAGTCCAACACAATCTTGTGAACGCGGAAACATGCGACCACCATAAGGTATGGTGAGGAACTTTGGTGGTGTGGATCGGGGGACTGCCATGCCCTTCATCTGATAGATTATGGGCTGGCATATGCTAGGAGGTATTGCCCCCAACAAGCTGATTATTTAAAAATTGTAAACCGCTCCCGCCACGGGGGATTGTAGCGGTTCGAGAAACGCGACGTGTATTTTTGCTTTGCTGTAGATACAAGTGATGGACCTACTTAGATACGTGTATGTGATACACATCAGGGTTGGCTTCAGGGATGGCACCAAGAATATCAAAATTCCAGAATTTTAACAGGGTTTTGAAAGCAATACATGCATTAATTGTTTTTTACCTACATGAGTTTATCATGAATTTTTTCCCCTCTTAAGCTGCCGCCAACCCTGCTTCTATTTAAATTGTAAGCGAGGGTTTAATGCACGTTGATGCTCTGTTTTGAAAAAGGGTGTTGCCCTAAAATGTTGTAAAAAATGTGTTCCCGGGAGCCCCACCGATACTCCGCTTAAAATTTGGCCTCCCTTCGGTTCAAATTTGGATTTTCGGGGAATAATGCGAATTCTGTTACCATATCGGGTTTTAATTAGGGAAAGTTTTTGTGGCAAGATAACTCCCAAAAGTAAATGTGGTAAAGAAATGTATTGTTTCAGCCAAAAATCATATGCTGGGTATCCCCCTCCCTCCTTGTGCATGTGTTACATTTTGGTTAAAAAATGTTGCCAACAATAGAGACTTGATTGTCATGGTGGGGTTAAAGGTCACATTACCACAGACGCAAAGGGTCATTGAGGATCAACTTGTGTTCAGAGAGGATCGAAAGGAAAGGTGGATCGCAAAAGAGACCAATGCTTAGAGTTACAAGACATCCATCTGGTTTATTCGCAGGTGTTGTAAAATAAATATGTGCAACACAGTGGCTTTATTAATATATTATTTCAGGTCGAGAAACATATCAAGTGTTATGTTTAAACTTTTATAATTTTAATTTCTGTTCTTTTTTGTTTTTCCTACAGCATCCAAGTCAGTTACATTGAATCTAACTTTCCACGGTGCACATGTATGCTACAAGTACAGGTATTGATAATCTATGTTGAAAAAAAGCGCGTGTAATAAGGGATTGGTTTAGGTGTAGTGTAACCAATACCATTTTGTTCCAAGTTATAACATTTTACTTTCAAAGGCACAATAACGATACAGTGAAAAGGTATAAAAAAAGAGGAGTAGTGAGGATAACCCTATGAGAATAATCATAAGGTTTTTTTCAAACATTAAAAAAATTGACAAGCAAGAAAAGAAATATGAAGTGCTGAAAAAAAGGAATCTTCATTCAATTGCATGTTGAAAGTGTTTGCTTTGGACAGATTCTCCAACGAACTAAAATATCCATGCAGTTGTATCCTTTTTAGGGGATTTGGTCTGGCTTCTTCCAGATATGTTGGGATTTTATACTTGAACAAAAATGCAAGAAGTCCATTGATTCTGATAGTGCATTTTAATTAAGTTTTAATTGGTTATAATCCGCTTATTAACTTATAATAATTAAAGAACAGGTCTCAAGATTTGTGTAAATTTTAAAAAACAAAATGTTTTTAAACATTTGAAATCAGCTCTGAAAAGTCAAATAATGTTATTTAGTCAAATTGTGTTCACATGCGTAAGACTAAAAATGTTTAAATGCTGCCGAGCTGCTGCAGCATTGATGCTCTTGTTATTTGATTTCAATTTTTTTGATTCAGATTTCAAAATAGGTGTACACACCAAAAAATGTGGGCAGGCACATAGTCTACAACTTTTTTTGGGGAACATAATCTTTGTAAGCCGTGTAGTCATTTATTTTATGTGTGAATTTTATAGCACTCTTTATTCGTTTAAAATTGTGCAAAGATAACCATATAGCATGGATTCGTGGAACGCTGATCAGTAAACTATTGAAAGAGTCCTGCTGAAAGTCTGCCACAAGAAAAGAAAGGTAAAGAAAAGCAATTGACGTCGGAATGATATTTTATTTTGTGCTATCCTACCCGTTCTCTGTGCAAGCACAAGAAGTGTCTTCAGTCTGAAGCAGTAGATTCCATTGACAACACTTGCTGACATAGTGTGGGAGAACTTGGCCTAGCAGTTAGGGTGCATGCCTGTGGACGCAAAATTTACCCATCAAAATTCACGGGTTCGAATCCCGGTGGGGTCGTGGCCACTTGCTGGGATTTATTTCTGGGTTCTATCACATCTGGATTTGATTCTGTATAACCAGCGTATTGAGTAAATACAGAATCGCTATCTACAGGTTCACTGGGAATTGGGCAAATGGATCATGAAAGCTCCCGTCCTTCGGAGGGGACGGGAAGTGTCGGTCCGTGTACAGAGAGCTACAACGGTTTTTGTTTTCTTCTTCTATACATGTACATCGCAGTCAGTGTCGAATAGAGTAGGGTGTAAACCTGGATTTCCAATCCGCCACAGCCTCAAATAGCGGGCAATGTTAGGAGTCGTCCGTATCATGGATACACGCGGACCCGGATTCAGCACACTAGTGAACAATCCGACACCACCACAAAGCCTACCAATGACTGGGTGGATACGAGCAAACAATAACAAGCGGACATAGTTGTAATGTTTAAATGTTTGGTAAACTTTGACCATTGAGGCAGTCACAAAAGATGTTGTTGAGGGCTTTAAGGTGATCTGGAAATCCGGTTCACTTCTGTCAAACTTGAGTTTCGTATGACTGAAAACATTTATTGTATAAGTACTAGGTAGATACATTATGGCCACGTTTTTAATTTTGGTCGAATCCCTTATGAAATAAATTGATAAAAACCCTATTCTATGCCATGCCCACTCTACTCTTAAGCTTATGCACAGTTTCCTATTGATGGTGTAACCGTGTAGAAAATGTACATATATGTGGAAATCACAAATAAAATTAAGTGAAGCTTTCATACAAAGTCCTGGGAGGATATATATACAAATTATGTACATGTTTGTGCCTCTAATGGATAAAAATATCAAGCCATTGGTGTTGGAGCATATGCAACAATATGACCTACAAAAAAAAAAAATTCAGGCTGTTTTGCATATTTTCAGGATGTGTTACACCCCGGGTCCTACGAGACAGTCTAGGGCAGTGTTCACTGACACCATCTAGCAGTGGTAGACTCTATCACAATCCATCAATCTGCATTCCTATATAAGCTTAGCCATACCAATGGTACACACCATTCCAAGTCTATATCCCTACTTCTAAGGTGGTTTCCAAAGCGTGGCAGGGATCAGAAGGGAAATGTGATGAGTGACGACTTGTGCAATGGGAGCTCCCAATACTGATTCGCAAGTAAGTCTCATATTTTTCCCTCTTCTGGTTTTCGGGTAATAATTAGGCACCTGGAATTTTGTAATAATCAACCCAAAAAAGTTGTTGCTAGTGGACTAGAGAGTAGCGACATGAAATTTCTTTAAAGGGAAACTAAGCCTTAAAATAGCAACAATCGTATTTTATATACATATGTACTGCCCATAAGGAGTATTTTTCAATCTTAATTTCAAACTCATTTCCTTCAAAATAAAGTATTACCGTAACCACTCGGTATAAGCCCACCCCCCTAAATGGAAGATTTTACTCAAAAATAGGGGTGGCGTTATACCCGGGGAGGGGCTTGAACTTGGAGGAACATTCGGATCAAAAAATCCAATCATAATGTTTTAGAGCAATAATTCACCAGAGAGGCGTCAGTTGCACTTTATTTTGGTAACATATAAACATGAAAAAAAAAAAAAATCTTCTATCTTTCAGTTTATAAATTCTGTCCTCTAAGCACAGCAAGCAAACCACCCCTTTTTGCATTACTTTGATAGGTCCACAGGTGTTTGTTTTCAAGCTCGATTTGTCAAAACAAGACTTGTTGATGTCCAGCAGGTATATTCGCCGTCAAAACATGACCATAGACGCGACACACTCCGTTGTCAATCAAATGATAGCTAGGGCAAGTGCCCATCGTCGGATTGGTCCACAGAAGGTACCAAAACATCGCTAATGCCACACACAAGAGAGTCGGCTGTCGTGCTTAACAACCCAAAAAGAAACTGAGGCCGGGTGCGGTGCTTGCCCGCCGACGCCAACAACTAGGTTACCGGTCTTTCATACGACACCGCAATTTCCCCGCCAAACTGGTTTCTCCTCATTGGCTGGAGGATAATGCGGCGTTCAAATGGAAAACACCATAAGTTTAGGGTGTTTTTGGATGGCTTTGGATTTTTCTTTTAATTTAATACCTTTCGAACCAAAAAGTTAATCTATACTCAGTGATCAAGATCGAAAATGGAACAGGGAAAGCCGAATTTGAATCTAGCAAATGTAGCTATGGAGGAAATGCCCGCGGACGAATGTACCATGGGCTGTTGCATCCCGGGGTTTGAATATAGCTTTGCTGCACGAAAGTGCTAGTCATTGTGTCTCGAGGTACTGTATGGGTCCGGTAAGGTTTATTGACAGTGAACTAGTAAAATACGGTCCGGACTGTAGGTTACATAACTTTGTGCTCATTACTGTTTACCTCATAAAAATATTTGCAAAGAACTACTCTCATTTAACAGTAAGGGAGACATAGCGGGGAAGTTGGCCCCACCGCCACCACCACCACCACCCATATTGTTAGATCATCACGATGTCTAGGGACTTGATGGATAAAAAATCTAAAAATCACTTTATACAGCATAAACTTTATTGATATCACACATACAAGGATCTTTATTTTTTACCATAATTTTTTTGTGACATAAAACATGTATACCGTCCCAGATACAGTAAATCAATTTATTTTTAACAATTCACTACCTAACCAGACGAGGTTTAGCGTCGGCGCTGCGTCGGGGATTGCGTCCCTCCTGCTCATAAATTACTTATAAATGGTGCTACCGCAGTTGATCGGGGTCGTGTTCCGTGTAGCTTGAAGAAAGGTTTAGTTTAAATAGCTTGCAATGTAATCACTGCCGTGTAATTGCCCAAATGCCAAAATTACCACTGGGCTTATACCCGCGTGTGCGCTATTTCCTGCATTTTCTTTTGAAAATTGGGGTGTCCTTATACCCCAAGGTGGGCCCAAGTGGTTACGGTAATGGGTGTCACAGTGAATCAATTATATCATGCGGTGCAGCCGCTTATATACTGTCTTCTCTCATTTCTTTCTTCTTTCTTTCTTTCTTGTTTGTAACCTTGCTTGCAAAACGCTACTAGTGCCAAATGCTTGGTCTATAGCATCGAAAATTGGCACAAGAACACCCGACCCAAGGTTCATATAGGGTGGTTCACAGTTTTAACCATAGGGGGGTTCACGTAGGGTCAATAGCGGTCATTGTCGCGCTAACACCCTTTTTCCCTACTTCTCCCACAGTTTGCATGTGCTATCTATGCCATTCGGTCACAGTGATTGTCAGATTCCTGGCATATGCTTGTTCACCTAATTTTGAATTCAAGTCATTTAGGGGCCAAAAAGGGGCAGTCTCCTCTAATCCCTCTTAATCTTCAAAATTGCTACTAGTGTTACACAGTTAAACGTGAATCTTTTACCAGACTTCTTCAGAATAACCCCTGACCCAAGTGCACACCAGGTGTTGACATTGGGGTTAGAGGTCATCCACGGGTCATTAGAGGTCCAGTCTCTCTTACTCTCCCTTTTGCGTTTCTGCCACAAATCAATTGCTAAATCACTAGACTTGGTCAGTTAAGACCACTGACCCAAGCCCATATGAGGTGTTACATATGGGGTCCAAAGGTCACGTAGGGGTCTTTACAGGTCAATTCGTTCTTACCCTCTTTTTGGCTGTTGTTCTGCCACAAATCCCTTTGCTATAAATCACTAGACTTGATCAGAAGAACCACTGCCCTAAGCCCCATATGGGGTGTTCACAGATTTGGGTCAAAGGTCACCTGTGTCAAGATTAGGGGCCTTCTTTGAAATATTGAAAGACATCACACCAGATATCATTGCTATAAATCCACCGGGCTTGGTCAGAAGGATTGCTGACCCAACCCTTATAATGTATACATAGATGGGTCAAAGGTCCCATGGACAGTGCAAGTAGTCCAACCGCTGATATACTCCGTTGCGTGCTAAGCACAATCGATGCCGTAGTTTTGACTTGGATGACATCTCGCTCTTCTCACCCAAAGAGTGCTGGTGAAAGGATCATGCAGGCCTCCTACATTGACCTTAATGTAAACATTCAAACCATCTGTTTCTGTGATGGATTGTAGCTATTCAATAACATTCCATGTGCATAATTGGCATAAAATCAAGTTGTTGTAGACCAAACTTATATTTTCTGCCTGCAAACCAGACGAATCACAGCACAGGGTGTATTCAACACCGTAACAAATTATTTGTTCACAACACAAAAACGAAGATCGAATCAACTGAAATTTTGGGATAAACTTTTCTCAAATTTATCTAATGAAGCTATAATTAGGTGTAATTCCCGTGATCTAGAGCACATTTATTTTGTTAATGATTCACTAATATCCGCAAGAAAAGCCTTATTTCCAAAATGTTTCCAGTTGATATGATGTTGCGCTTTGATGTTTATTTAGCAAATTAGTAATATCATCGCGCTGCCCCATAGACAACTATATTGGAATTTCTGTTCATTTACGGACAGAATGTAACAACCATTATGACTTTGTCTAGAACAGTTTAGGCCTGCATACTATACTTGGGCCAAGAGTTAAAGAAATCATATAAAAAAACTCAGTTTTCTTTGAGGTCACTTAAGAACAATGATCGCCCTTACAGGCAGAAGGTGGTAGAATCGTGAAATGTACCCTTAAATGGACCCATATAAGCAAATAAGCTAGTTTTTAACTCAATTACTCAATTGTTAGAGAAAAACATCCACCAAAGAAACAAGAAGGCACAGTGGGAGATCCAGCGAGGTCGCCGGAAAAGAGCAACCCAACTCCCACTCCACCCTTTTAGGGCTTGTCAGCTATGCTCTGACTCGTTACCTGGACAAGCACCAAAAAGTGTCATCTAAACGTGGAGAACTATAGGTGTCACTGCAGAAGTGAGGTCAAAGGTCATGAATGGAAGGCAAGGGGCATCTTGGGAACACTCATGATGCAGGTAGCTTTATTTTGAAATTTACAACATACTTTTTCAATCCTATTTAAATCTTAACAGTTATTCTCAACTACATAGACATTCATACCAACGGAGTATGGAAACACAAATTTTTAGCCCTTAATTTTACCCTCAATTCCTGTAGAGTTTAGCTATATTTAATAATCGGAAACAAAAAAAAAAGCGTTTGTAATAAATGCAAATCACAGAGGGCAATCAATGTCTCAAAAATAAATGATTCACGATCAATTTAAAATAATCATAGCCACTGTGTAAGATATATAAAATAAAATGATGTCTCTCTCTGAAAGTAAGATTTAAAGAATAGATTCGTTGTGCAAGAAAGTCCAATATTTACAAAATTTAAAATATTCCTGTTATAAAGATTGATTCAAGTGCACTCAATATGTGGAGGCTAATAGAAATGAGGAAGTAAGGAACAAATAAACTTCATCTAGAAATTGATAACATCAGTTTAACTATTTTAAGTAGTATTTAGTACACCACAAAGCTAAACCAAAAATCTTTCCACTTTACTCTAACAGACACTAAAGTAGGTTTTAATCATCATATTTACCATATTTCCTGTTTTGTTAATTTTGAATTTGCTAATGAAAGCAGTCGCTAGATTTAAAAAATACAGTGGCTTACGAATAAGTCAAAAGAAAAAATTCGCTTAATCTGCAAATTCATTTCGACCTTTGTCACAGTTATGACTAGATAATACAAACTGACCTTGGCCAGCTTCTGATAGTTTTGGTATGCGTGTCACACGCAGTACGTTTGGATTTACTGAAAGAGATGAGTCTGAAACAAGCTTGTGTCTGCAGAATGTGTTAAAATCGGACAACAAAGCACTTATTACACTTTGTGTGCATTATTTATTTTCATATTCCGATAATATCAGATATTAACCACGATAGGATAGGCGTATCACACCAACAATGCGGGATGAAACCCAAGTCCATTAGAGTTTGAAAGTGCATATGCACTATCCGTCAGCGCTGTCTTTCCCCTGTGGCAATGTTTGGGAATATTGCAACAGACATTTAAGGGGAAAATGTTTTTTGTGTTTTTCTTATCTTTGCCATTTGTTTCGTGCCATTTTAAGGGTTTAGTAGTTAGGGGCGATTTTAATCTGTTGAATTTAGGAGAATTGGCCCTGCCTTAACACTGGCATAGTTGTGTGGATAACATTATAATCACAATTAGTAAATTTAAATGGAGTGTGAGTGGAAAAAAATGCTCTGTTCTGATAGTGTCCAAGATATGTTTGTATGGCAAATTCTAAATTTTCTATCATTTTGATAATGTAAGGCTGTAGAAGCGAATTTTGATTATTTTCAACTGCCAGTTTAAAACAATGTGTGATTTTTGGAGAAATACAATACCCCTTACCACAGTTCTTCTTTCACTTTAATGAAAAGCAAGAAAACAACAAAAACGTTGATGACAAATCACCTTGAATCAATGGATTAATTGAGATTTAGTACTTCCTGATATCTATTTTATAAAAATGGTATTTCGGACTGAGATATGTTTTTTAATATTTTATTTTTAGTTAATAAAGACAAATTCAAGATACAAAAATATCACAGGAAAATGAGGCCCGTATACTTTAATGTGTATTTACTACTTAACGATAACAAAAATCCCCAAATCATCCTTTTGTCCTTTTTAACTTCATCCAATATCTTTTCCCTCCACTTTTTTCCACTGAAGAATTAGTAGGCATGGAATCACCTTGACAAAATGAACTCAGGGCCTTTCCTCAAATTCCACCTTGAATGGGCCACAAGCCCATTGAGACGGTCACACCGCCACCCAGTACTGCCACAGCGCCCCCACACAGTTTGCTTCACATGCAGAAGTAGCTTATCACCCCGGTCTGGTCTGCCAGTGGCTCCCCTCGCCCTGCTGGTGGCTCCCCTCGCCCTGCCTTTTCACCTCGTCCAAAGTATCCTGCCGGTTCACCTTCGTCCAGCATCGCCGCAGTATTAAGCCCCGGGTCACATAAACTGAGAATGGTGCAGAGAGTATGGATACCTCACAAGGATATGGTAAGATTCTAGTTGTGTAGTAACATGAGTGAGTGAGTATTAAGTTTAACGACAACTCAACACAATTGTTTGTATGTGTCATTAGATTATTATA
The DNA here is from genome assembly GCA_023653785.1 of Ophioderma brevispina. Lineage (NCBI taxonomy): Eukaryota > Metazoa > Echinodermata > Ophiuroidea > Amphilepidida > Ophiodermatidae > Ophioderma > Ophioderma brevispina. The sequence continues at coordinate 10,194 of JAMKCH010083207.1, forward strand.
AAACATCAAAAACTAGTTTGATGTAAGGACAACATAAGATGTTAATATACATTGGGAAGGGTGGGTGACCTGATAAAAAAACTTATAACCCCAAACAATGCCATCAAAACTGAGATTTTGCATAACAGAAGAAAAGTTCATATTAACACTTAAGTGCCTAAGGGGGTTCCCATAGTACCCAAGATTTGTTTTTTCGTCGAGATTTCTCACTCGGTGAAAAATAATTTTGGTTCTAATTTTTTCTAATTGTGTAACTATCGATGCGCTTCTTTCCATAAAAAAAAATTACTAAACTTCTCATTGTTTAATGAGATAATTGCTGGGTCCTAGGAACCCCCCCCCCCTTAGGCACCAACGGGAGTGTGATTTTTAAAATAAAAAAAATTAGCAAACTCGTTGCCAGAAATATTTTTTGCTTATGTATGTTCATATGCATAGAAATAAAATTAATTACATAATCAGAAAAGATAATTAACCTTTGGGCTGAAAAGAAGCGATTCCATCATCGAATAAACCTATGGCAAATAAAACAAAAACCAAAATCCAAAAAACACCCCACAAAAAATACAAGAATCAAAGTGGTAATGTTGTTGTAAATATATGTAAATTGGTCCTTCTAGAAGCAGATATAAAACATCAAAATGATTTGCAATGGGTATGCGTGGAAGCAGGGTCGCGGAGAGGACATGTTACTATTTTGACTGATTTTGACGCATTTCGAAAACAATGATTTGCCCCTAATTTCAGACGATAAACCGTAACTATTTATATGCACCTTTGGCCTGGTATTATGCCCCATCAAAGGTTATGAGTTTCATTTGAAAATTACATCGGGAAAGTGGTTTCCTTGGGGGGTTCAATGGAACCCCCCCAGGCACCAACATGAGTGAAAACACCTTGGCACTTAAGGAATTTATTGGTATAAACTATCGGCACATATATAATGAAATCCCTAAATATGACATACCAGATGGTTTGCATGGTCATGGAGTATTCCTTGCGAAGAAAACTCATTTCACGCTTCCTGTCGAAGCAAGTGAGACGATTTAAAGGAAGCCGCCAAGTTTATAATTTACGCTAATCGTTTGCCACCAAGCAATGTTTAGGCTTTCACACCAATTGAAAGATGATCGGTGGTAGGTCAAGTTCTGGCCTGTATGAAAGACTATTGCGTTTACTTTTAAATTGGGAATTAAAAACACAGCTTTAATTAAACGTTTTCCTTAAAAACATACATTTAGAAAAAATGGATACATTTGTGCTAATTTTTATAAAATGAGCCGGGGATTCTTGAGAAATATAGTTTTTTAAATAAAATAGCCAAACCTCTACATTATACAAAGAAGCGCATACTCGGTACATTGAAAAGTACGTACATCGCTGAACCACGCATTAGTGGGTTTCGACACTGAATCTCTTACAATGGATTGGAAACCTGGGCTTCGGAATTGAGCACTGAGGCCATGTTGGTCATCACAAAAAGAGCCCAAGAGGTGGTTAAGAGCCGGTCATTTATATATATAAAAATGTGGATAAGCGACATAACAGACTACAGGATCAAGCCATTAAAGAGCTCATTGGATTTGCGCGTATGGGATGGAATGTCTCTAAACGTGCACCCGGGATACGACTCTGTTAAAACAGGTGTCTTGGAATGGTATTGTGTTCGGTAGACCAGATGCCCGCCGTTGCTCCATTCATCGAATATACAATTAATGTTGTGTAGCAATCCATTGTATAGAGATCAGTGGTTACAGTACTAGTGCGACTGCGATAAAAAACTAAATATTACGCGACCCCTTTTCAAAGTCCACGTTTTCATGGATTGTTAGTGTTTAGGCCAACTAAAATCTTTGTTAATCACAAAAGATATATATCTAAAACTCCCCTCTTAACATTTTTCTCATATCTGAGGTTTTGAAAAAGTTGTAGTTTTCTTGCAATAAACAAAATTCTAAACGAACCTTCGCTTCCTATCCTGTTGTGGGCCCAACGAAGTTTCAAAAAGGATGAGGCTTGTGGAACAAACTTGCATGTTGATATATGCGCGTTGGGATATATTTTCGCTGACTTCTGTTTCGGTATTTGCATGACGGCGTTGTAAAATATACCACACGAATAAACATGGTACTTCCATGATAGTTGTACAGTTGTGTTGGCATGGTAGGAATAAATCGGGATTTTCGCAAGGAAATACAATGGCCATGAAAACCATCTGGTACGTTTTATTTAGGGATATTTCATTATCTATGTGCCGATAGATTTATAACCCATAAATCGCTTTAAGTGTTAAGGCTGACTCAGAGATTTTAAATATACTTTTTTGTGTATTAATTACAAAATAGTCAAGAACTAGAGCTAAGAGATAGTCATCTAAATGCTCAATCCAAAGTTTGAGATGACAGGGATTTTCATTTTGATGACAATAAACATTTATGTATCGGTAACAGTACCATAGTGATAAGAAATACAAAAAATTATAGATCTGCGAATTTGATAACAGAATTGTGATTTTCTATAGGAGGGACCTTGATTGAGCGTAACTATTTCACACAGATAGTGTGATTAGTATTGGGGACAAGCATTATGATATTCATAAAACACGATTTCTCTAAAAAAGTGAGGGCGCCATCCTCCAGAATCGTGAGTGCAGCCTTTAATATTTTCCTCATTAGTCCATGGAAATTAGGCCTGGGAAATGTTTCCTTTTTGATGTTTTTGGCAAAAACGTCCACAAAAATTGGTGGTGGTCCACACTTGGTAACATTTTGGCTTAATCAGATGTTTTTGGTGATATGCTTCCGCATTAGGGAGAAAAATTATATGACGCTTGGACCATGATTGGGTCCACCAAATTCAAAGTAACCAAATGAACTGTGGCTTGACTTGGGTTAAATCGACTGCCTGTTCATATCATGGTTGTAAACGGGTGCCGTACTAAAAGTGTACACATACTGGACCGAAATGACGACATCAAAACGTACAAGTCGGCATTTACAAAGTACATGCTTATGGATATCAAGTATGTCACAAAGGAAGTAGTAATATATTTGCCTGTTTATCATTTCGCGAAACAGACCCTGACAGTTCAAAACCGCCACCCAGCACAGCCCAATGAAACACGCACTCCGTGCGCAGGCTACCCGCCCCAGTCACTACCGACCCCGTACGCCAACGAGAACTGCTGCAACGTCTTTCTAAGCACTCCGTGTCCTTCTACCATTTTTTTTTGTATAATAATAACACTCGTCATCAGACGGAGCGCGGGACAATCTGCACTGTCCCTGGTGCGCCAATTGTCAGGAATTGTATAGTCTACTCAAGCACCTCACACTGTGCCACAGTCGTCAAGTTCACTTAACGTGGGTGAATAAATAATTTTTATGACTTGCTGTGATGGAATATGCACGTTTGTACATAATGTATTTCTCAAGATAATGATTATGTAGCACTTTCTATACTTTGTTCCGAGCTCAAGTTCGAGCGTGACGTCATTGCGAGTGGTGGTTTTCTTGCCCTAGGAACACGTGCGCTAACCTTGGAATTGCATTGCAGCATTTACGCACGTGCATAAAGGCGGCACAATCGAAACTCTAGAGCGAATGCAGAGTAGCGTCATGACGTTGTCCTTGAACTTGAGAACGAACAGAGTATATATTATTTACCATCCTCTTTTGAGAAATTTTAGCCAAATTTTAACTCGCACGGACAGAACCTCAAACCCTTTGAGCCCCTTTCCACTTGAACATATCTCTTTTCCCTCTGAGATTAGTATGGTCTCCTGATGATTCTCAGTAGATATATAAAAACACCTCTCCATCAATTTACTTCCAGTGAATATAATTTGAGCAAGTCCAACCAGTGTTGCAAACTACATCATCTGTCGGAACAAAACTGGTGCTGCTGTGGTGGGCCAAACATTGTATTGGGCGGAGCAACACCGAACCCTTCATGTATGCTCATCCAATTAGGGCATGTGTCTGTTCTGTTTGGTAATTGAATTTGGTTTCCCAATACCCAGTTCCACCTATTGGAAGACAGTGAATACATGCTCATCCATCATGGCTTGCATCTGTTTTGTTTCAAACACAAACCTAGTACATCTCGTTGTGTGAGTGCAAGAAGGTCGTGAAGTGCAATAGCTGCCATGTGATACATCTGTGTGCTGCCATGTATTAGGATGACTTTTAATTTCTTTCCTTGAGTCAGTAGCTGTTGAAATGGTTCTTCAGGCGAATGTCGTCTGAAGAACCATTGCAAGCGCCACTGACCAAAGACTTGGCATAATAGTATGTTTGATGGTAATTTGACAATGACAGCTATTGCACATATGACCTTGTTGCATTCACATGACAATCCATTTTATTTGACACATGACGCTGGGGTATATTTCACTCTTTACGCTTTGCAGGCACCAATAGTCGATCAGAGATAAAATGCCTATTTTTTTCTCACAAATTTCAACGTAATGCATTTGCAAGAGCCATATTTGGAATCATCATAAAAATGCTTTCAAATGAGTGTTAACAAGCCTAGTCTTAGGTCAATGTTTTTTAAATAGCTTCTGCTAGCCATCTCGAAAGCCAGTGATGCACATGCATCCATTCTGCTTGACTCAACTGTAGAATGTAATTTAACGATTGGTAATTGTTTGAATCCAACCACAGACTTTGTTGATTTTTCAATCTCTTTTTACAGCCTTTGCCAAAAGGTGCCCGGATAGACGTATCCATCAATGAGCACTACGATGGCTCCTATGCAGGGAATCCACAAAACCTAACTTCACACACAGGCTATGCATTCAGACGTAATGGTCCATGCAGGCGAACACCGGTAACACAAATTCTAGTTACAAAGTAAGTCTGCCTTAAACAATTTTGTTAACATATTATGTAAGTTGACTTTCTATTTTGTAAAATAGATTTAAAAAGGATATGGGTAATAGGCCAGTCAAAATAGAATGAATGCTGCCTTAACCCAACACTAATTACAACAGAATCAATTCCAACAGAATTGTATTGAGAATACCTTTAAAACCAACATATCAAAAGTCTACTAAAATCAAAGGAGTGGAACATATATTTTTAAGGGGGTAAGGTTTATACAGGGGTCAAAATATGAAAGTATCAAAACACGTCGAAAAGTATGCCAACGTGTTTGTTACATTTCCAGGATTAAAAAAAAGGTATAGTTTGCCATATCTGCAGGTTGTAGTTCAATAGTTATGAGTCAAAATAGTTTCAAGGTCACAATGGGGGTAAATTTTCAGACATATCCGTTCGTTATAAAAATGGTGTCAAATTGTTCATCTAATGGTACAGAACCCGAAAATATACTGGTTGCACCATCTATAATATTTGTTGCATAATTGGAACGCAAATTGTGACTGGGGGCTACAGGGTCTATGGGAGGTCACTAGTCATAGCTCTGCAATTCTTATATAAAGTTCAAACAAAGAATCTATTTACATTTACTTATCTAGTGGGACAAATTTAACAGGATGACCTTGAACTGTTATGAGCCTATTGTACTAAAACTATAACGCGTAGATAGGGCAAACTATACCTTTTTTAAACCTTAGGAGTAGCCCAATAAATTGGTACATCATTTAAATCAATTCGAACAATTCTAATTTTTTACCCCTGTACAAACGTTGCCCCCCTTATTTCTACATGTTCCACTAGGTTGATTTTGGTAGACTTTTAATATATTATTTTGGACTATTTCAGAGTATATTAACACCAAAATTGTTTCTGTTGCAATTTGTGTGGGGTCAAATAATAAAATTATTGGACTATAATATTACATATTAACAAGAAGTGTAATAATTAAGACATCTTCATGGCAATAATTTTCCCATAAAGCAAGCATGGAGAGAAAATAAAATTCATTAGTTGCCTAAACAGCAAAAACATTAGGCCTAGATAATGAAAATTATGCAAATTTCCCTGTTAGCTAAGCACAGTCCTACTTTGCAAGAAGGTTGAACTTTGTCTGAGGTCATATTGTAATTGGTAGTGGTCAATGAAATCTTGCAGTTGGCATACTCCCTTGGTTAAAATTTGCCAAATTTCAGGGTGTGACAATTTCTTTGCCAAACACCCGATTTGCAAGCAGTTAGATATAAAGTTGTACCCTTGTCAATCAAGTAATTTAGTTTGGTAGAACAAAGTTAAGCATTTACTTTGATTACAAAAATTGATGATTGTCAATGGACACTAGATGACACAAGCATTTCAGGCTATTCAGTATTAAATTAGTTGAAACAAACTCAACTCTAATGGATAATTTAGTATGTGATGGATGTCATTAACTCAGATTTTCAGGAAAACAAGTCTACAAATTCTATCCGCTTTTAAATCACAAGTCGGTCAAGAGAATTGTCGCAAATTGCCATAATTTTCTCTGTGGAATGTCTGATCACTTTCACAAGGCAGTTATAAAGGGTTTGCAAGTTAAGGGTAAAGATCATGTAAAGCTTTCTAGATATTATTGATGCTTTGGCCCAGTTACTGCCCAGATAAATAGACTATGTACACTTTTGACCATATGTTCAATTTTTAGACGTAGAAGACCAAAGCAGCATTCCCTGACAGAATTCCAAGAAGGTGAAGACAAAGAATACTTAGGAACCAGACCATACATCTCAGGGCATAACAGGTGAGATTGGGCACTGGAATCAACAGGGTTCACACTGAACCTGGAAGACTTGGAAAATAAAGAAAATGCTTTCCAGACCTGGAAAATACCTGGATTTGTGTTATTGTCAAACAAGATTAATGTACCTCCTGGAATTTACACTTAAAAATCCAAAATGCCATTTGTTTCAGCAATATTTACATTAATTGTAATCGTAAGACTAATCAACTTATCGAAGAAGAGGTAAAAATGACCGGGAATTTTGACCTGGCTAAAAATACTCGGAAAATGAAAATCAACAATAAATTGAAATTAGTATATTGAAAAATACCTTGATTCTGTAAAAGGATTCATCCAGTATTTTGCTTTCATAAAACTTCTGCAAGATGTTTTAGCATCACTAATTTACTGCCATCAATTTTTTTATAAGGATCAGTCGAACGTGTAAATATGGTTTATTATCATCATCATAGGTCTAATTTTTTTTCGTTTGAAGTACCAAACAAAAGGAGTAGTTTACATAAATAAGTGACATGATCAAGGGATTTGAGTCACACATCAGCAATTTCTATTCCACTTTTGTCCAAGAAGCTGGTGACTGTTTAAAATGCTACATCCCCCCCCCCCATTGATTGTGGGCACCTATGACAGAGTCAGTCAGTCCTGAGGTCACCGTGACAACAATTCGCACTAACACACCCCGCGTAGAAATTGTTGTACGAGGTCAGAATTAGGCATGGATTTGCACAAACACAAAAGACACGAGTCCTGCTTTTGTTGCTTCCCACCAAAGGGTCTGTAGTGCAATCATGAGTTTTCGCCATGTTTACGGATAGGGGAATTTCATGTTTCAAACTGGCAATCTATGAACTAACCGTGGTCTTAGCTTCTCAAAACAGATACAGCTTCACCGTGCACAGACTTTTTTACAGATAAGATGTCCCTTTAGGATTTGGTCACTTCCAAATGATGTGGGGCTCCTGAATTTGTCACGACCACGCAATTATTTAAACACGATTTTTTTAACTTTTTCACCTTGTTTTTCACCCCAAAATATCATTAATTATAATTATACCATCTGAGTATAAGTAAACTTTAGCACATTTCTGCAATTTGTAAAATGAAACAACGTATTTACGAGCCCCAAACACGAAGTTCAAACTTTTCTACCAATGGAGAAGTCACGCTGCCCATTGTTGTCCTCGTGTAAAAGAAAATAATGCATGCCAGCGTGACCTGCTGTCTCACTGGAGTGATGAGCAATTTTGTCAATTGCTGGAGTCAAACCAAACCAGCAAAAAAAGAAAAAACACTTGACCTGTTTTCTAAAGGTCCCCTGAAAATATTAATACAATCCCCCAGATCCTTAATAAAAGATATGATTGCGTACCATTTTGAATTCCACTGTTTACAGGAACCAAACCAAAACATTTAGGTACGCAATTTTATTTGAATCGGACTGAGCCCATATGTAGTCATTACTCCACCAAACCAAACCACCACACCCTATCGTGTTAAACTGATTTATCATGCCTTTTCACATATACTTGTGTATTACAAGTTTTAATCTTATTTTTTGTTGGTTCCCTCAAACGAATCGACTATCACACTCATTCGCTGCAACCAATGAGACCACAGGAGATGGATTACGACAGTGAAGACGAAATCGATCCTGTGTGGCTACAAGAGAGAACAAACATGGTAAGTTACGCCAAGGCTTTACAGATGTTGCCCTACTTTTGTTCAGTTTTTGAAAGGTATGTCAATGGTTAAATCTTCCATGGGGGATGCCGATTGTGGAACACAGATATGCCTACCAGTACGCTTTTCCCGTATTTAGTATGCTTTTGCTCATAAATACGGGAATATGTTTTTGCCGGTTAAAATTGGTGCTCCTTACTCTCCTGAACCGAACATAACATTTTGCAAAATTTTAACCACATTTATCACAGGCGAAAAGTGGAAAAAATGCAGTTCTGTTGTCACTTTTCTACCGACTTTTACCTAAAGTCACACAAAGATAAAGGCTAAAAGTTGTAAGTGTATACCACTACAAAGGTATTAAAATCAATTGAAAATATGTAAAAATTGGGTGTTTCACCCCTTTCCTAACATCACACAGGGTCCAATTTTTCATATTTCTGTTGCCATATTGAAAAAAATATCATTTTCACTAAATTTAGGCTTGAGGGATTTTGAAAGACATCTAGGGATTTGTGGGTTCATTTTTGCCATATGAATTGGTAAACATTTTGTCAAACTCTGTTGCAATGTATTTCAAGTGTAAACAACCACCCATTTCTGAACACAAAGGCACTCTAACATTTTAATGCGTGAAGGAAAACCTTGGAGATTGTTTTGTTCTTTCTTTTGAAATAGACCATAATGTTCTGGTTTATGGACCTGAAAATGAAATACACCTGGCCGAAGTAGGCAACTTATTTTGTCTAGTCCCTAATTAGTCTGTTCAAGTTTGTATTAATCTTTCTTGCAGATGATCGATGATTTACAGATGTCAATGAGGGAGAAAAGGAACTTATGAAATTATGGAACTTATTCTGTATGAAACACAAGTGAGTTATCCTGGTTTTGGTTGTATTACATTGACTGGTAATGAGTTATGAGTATATAAATATTCACCTATTTAATTGTTTGACACTTCTACATTTGTCTACATAAACATTTTTAATAAGAGTAAACATTGATTCGGTAAATTATACAGAAAAAATATGCAATTAAATATCACTTATTCAAAAGTTGACTATACCACAGCATCAATTTATATCTGAATATTTATTTTATTTTGTAGCTTCATCACTGATGCACACATTCCAATGGCTTGCGTCCGATTTGTCCAGGAGAGGGGCGCAGAGATACTTGCCAAGGATCTCAGGCACAACTTGATACTCCACTTTGTCAACCTCTATGACTTCAGTCTTATACACCCCACTGTCATCGCACGAAGCATGGCAGAACTGGACAAAATTCGAAGACAGATGGGGACGGCCGCCACGGCCACCTCCTCAGCTGTAAACGATTGGGGCGACACAACGTCAGAAGGGACGAGGGAAGATGAAAAGGCCGAGGTGGAGAAGAAAGAGGGAGCCAAATTGTGGTACGACATGGAGGAGAGTTGCGAGGATTTCCCGAGTTGTTCGACAACAGAGTCGGCATCAACGTCGGAAGATAAGTTGGAAACTGCAGCTAACAGTGGCGATTCAAATGTATAATACGCTATTAAGTAGTGCTTTTTGTGCACGTAAATATATTATATATATATGTTTTGATGACAACAAGTTTTTCCAATATGCCAGTATTTTAAGATTTTATATTGGCTGGTACCAATGAATTGGGTGTCCATTGATCTGTACATTGAAATCGACTAATCTGCTGAGATTTCATAATCTACAAATGCTTCTGGCAGATTTCCCTTATCTGATATTTGTTTCAGACTTACCATCAACAATGATTGTTGGATGATTAAAGTAGTCTTAGGGATATGTATTTTACATGCATATTTAGGTACTAGACTGTACACAATGCAAATTTGAACACCCAGAGCCAACCTCAACTTGTTTTTTATGTTTCGTGGTACAACTTTGTGGCCGACTGTTACCAAGCATAGATCATGCTTGACTTTAAAAGTGTAACAAATTATTTTTTATTTTTGGCCTTAGGTTAAAGGTTTTGTTAGTGTAAGGCCATAATTAAAAAGAATTTGTTTCCTGTAGGATTTTTAAGAAAGGGTATGTATGGAACTCTTTCTTCTGTTCTGTTAAAATTGACCCCATGGGCACTACTGAAAGATTTGATTGGTTGTTCTCATCGGGTTAATATGATGAATGGCCAATCACAGACATGGTAAGAAAAGCTTAAAGGTACATACAAATATATAGGTCTATTTTGATTGGTTAATCAAAGGTTGGATCATAGATGAACCAATCAGAGATGCTGTAAGAAAAGTGGTAGTTCTCAAAGGATTAACCCAGTTTCATTATGATCAGGAAATTATTCAAAGTGAAGGGTGTAGTACTGTGAATGCCATGTTAGGTCAACCTCCTGCATTGTGCAATTCCAAAATATGACGTGGCCAATGACTTGACGTGATGATATCGTTGTTTGTGTTCATTCTCATTGTGCAGCATGATCATCCCAAAGAGCCTCATGGTGCAGTAGTTAGGTGGGTATGCGTTGCCCGTTGATGTATTCCTCGAGATGTGGAATATTTGTGTTGTGCTATGCATTGTTATACTCTTGATGAATATAGTACCCCAGCAAATCCTGTGTTAATGTGAGGGTGCAGTTCTGATATAAAGATTAAGATTTCTTCTAAAATACACTACCCTTTTAATCAATTTAAGAATGCTGCATAACTAAATACAGAGGTACATTACTGCTAAGGACATACATAATCAATTAATTTGATTTATGGGTGTTTACACTTCAAGAAAGTTGGAAGTAGTCTTTAAAAAATTGGATGCAAAAACTCACCAGATGGGAAACACTGTCATGCCCCAAAACATGAATTTATTTGAATTACTGTTTACACTAGCAAAAGACAATTCAATAGTGACCAAATCAAATTCAACATACAACCGGTCAAAATGGAATAGTGACTACATAGTGTAAATGGGCTGTAGAGTGGCATGGTATTCTCTTTGTTACTTGTACAAACTTTTATAGGGGTTAAAGACAACAACTGTCCACTCGAGGGCAGTTGGATTGGATATTTTAATGTTTAATGGATACTAACAGAAGAGAACTTACTCAAACCAGTGGTTCTTCGTGGGCATCTAGCAGTTACATTTGAGTGCTAGTTTCAATTAGAACCACTGGCCCAGAAATGGTGTCTGGTGGTTAAATTGCAAGTTACTGTTAAGGTAGGGTCATACCCAGGGTCATAAGAGTCACAATGGGACTGCTTAAGGTTAGGGTCAAAGGTCAATTAAACAGAGTACCTTACTTCTATCATCATCTATGAGGCATAGTGTTACACCTTCCGCACTCCAGTGGTTAAAACAGCAAAGCTAAATTGTATTCCTAATTGACTGGCTCAGCACATTGAGTTAGAGTATTTGTCAAAATCCCTTGGACATGTAACTATATATGTCTGCTTTCCCGCCAATACGATGCGCTGTTGGATTGCATGTAAGTGCAGTTCACCCAAAGAGATACGCGCGTGTAGGTCATGTCCAGGGATTTTGACAAAACAGTAGAAGTAGAACTACTGAATTTTTTGTGTGATGATTGTTATTCTGTGAAATGCAATGTTCTTACTATATTTAAAAGAAAAAATATTAAGTATGTATTCTTGGCTTTCCTTTTTTTAATAGAGATTTTTTTTGTATTTGAACTGCAATAAATTCCAAAAGAAATACTCTCTGTGGGATATAACATGGTTTGTACACTTAATTAAAGGGTAATTATGATTGTAGATTGTAATTAGTTTGCTGTGAGATTGGAACAGTTAGAAGAATCGCCGTAAATGATTAGGCAGGTGCATCAACACGGAAGTGAATACCGATCGGCTTCTTTGAGTAGTTCGGCTTCCTCATTGTTGAATCACTCATAAGACTACTCATAGGCTCAGCCCTTCACACAGATATTACAACACATGCATTGCCCACATTTGAACAATGCAACTGTAGTGGCCAAGTTGTTTGACAATCTATCTCATCATGACAAAAGGTGGTGCAGAAGAATCATCATCATCCATCGGCTGCGTCTCCTTGTAGCTTTCTCCTGGGCAGTTAGGATGATTTCTCTTGGAGTAAGCTCAGCATCCCTGTTGATCAGCTTAGAAATGAAATGGGGATAGACCATTGGTAGGCGACCTCTTTTCTGTGTACCATTTATAGGTTGGTAAAGTGCATACTGGGAGATGAGTTCCTCCTCTGGTTTTCACAAGACATGATCCAGCCAACGGTGCAGAATTTTACCACCAAATAATTTCCTTATGCTATTAATTAGAAACACAGGATTCTTGCCCAAGGACACAAACAGTGGACCACACATGCTCTCATTGAGCAAATGTTTATATCATAGTGTCCCATATGCTACTTTGGTGTAATTTTTTGTCAGTTTCAGGTAAAATTACAACATTCTGAATTTCTCGCTGAGGATGTAGTCTGTTTGTAAGGCCAGGCACACATACATTACATCAGTCTTACCCTCTTAAAAATGTATGTGTAGCTAATCTTACAGGCAGACTTGATTTCCTCTGTGAGAGAGTAAGAATGTCGTAATTTCTGCCTATAAAGTGCCTAGAAATTACAACACAGTAGACTATGGGATACTTTGATATAAAAATTCACTCAATTCTAAGACCACCATCCCAATAATCAGCTGTAATTTTGGATATTAGCTTTTTCAACAACAACTGATTGCACCTTCCAATGCTTGTTAGTAACAAATAGGAAGAAAGAACCACTGTTAATTCAATGTGAATTTCAGATGTGGTGGAAAAACACATTGGTGGAAAATGCTGGACTGACTGACCATTTGTAATGAGAGATGAAAGTGTTACTGGTACAAGGGCATTGTTTTGTCTTAGTACTGTGAATTACAATGTTAATGGCCTACAGTAGCCCAAATATTTGCTGATATTAATACTTCAGGGTTTTCTTATCATAAGAGCAGCTTAAAAACCTGTGAAGAACAATTGTGTCATGTGTAAATTTGAACAAAGCTCCTTTGAGCAATATCTGTGTATTTTGTACATTCCTTGGTATGTAAATTGTATATTGTAGCCATGTGATCGTGTCCATCTTTTGTTTTAGTGTAGGCTCCCATTGCCTCGCCCCGTCCCCAGTGGGGCACTACCACAACACATTTACATGGAATTATTTGTAAGATTGATCAATGAACAAAAGAATCCACATTCCAAGCACAGTCCTGGCACTTAAACCTACCTAGCTGTGAGGTTTAGGTGCCATATGCAATGTGTGTACTTGTACATAAACATGGAATTCTTTTGTTTGATTGATCCATAACAAAAAAATCCCACATTCCAAGTACAAGCAAACACCTGGCGCATGGCATCTAAACCTGCCTAGTTGTGAGGTTTAGATGTCATACATGATGCATGTACATGTATGTGAAATGTGGAATTATTTTGTTCGATCACATCCACAAACAAAAGAATTCCAAGTACAAGTAAACGATTACAATGACATCTAAACTTCCTACTTATTTGAGTACTTCATGAATTTTGGAGATTGGAGAAAACACACAGTGGTGGAACAAAATTGAAACGTCGGTAGCTCATGCTTGCATGCTCAAATTGGAGGTTGATGATAAAAGTGTTCTTGAAGTAAAATGGAATGTAAAAATAATGTGCCCAATGTTACGGATCATGGTTAAAAAGTATCGAGGTTAAGGGGAGGGGTTGAGAAGGGCTGGACCCGGGTGAACAAGAGGAGGTGGGAAGAGAGACATGGCGGGCCGATGAAAGGTGCCTGTGAATACATCTCGCGGCAGGTACACGTACCATGTTAGGTATTCTAATCCCATTGACCACAATGCTTCTAGGCATGTTTCAATGTCAATTTACAGGTTCACATATATGGTAAGGGTAAGGGAATTTTGTATCTGAAAGATACTAGCCAGCATGTGTAGCATCAATGAGCCTGAGGGGGGAGTATGTGCCCTCCAATCAAAATCAACTTCAGCAATTCCCATAGGTAAAAGCTCTGAAGACCAAAGACCTACATGTACAGTCTGATTAATATTTGTTGGACAGAATCGAACACAAGTGCGTGGACTGCGTGAGCCAGGAGGAAAAATCGCACCTCGTTTCGCGACGCGTAATGGTCGAAGAATGCACCGATCCTCCACGTAGCTTGTTGCGCTTAAAGAGGTGTGCGTATCTCTTGTCCAAGTAATTTTTAATCCCACTGTAGTTAGGTATATTGGTCTCAGGTAAAGTGTCCAGTGCCCACATAATCAAGTGAAATTGAAACATGGCACACCACAATAGAATGACTGATGGTACCCCACTGATATCATGAAATGGTCCACCTATTTGGTACCTACTGGGCACTCTGCTATTCCATTTGAAATCACTACTCCCCCAATGGAAGACTTTACGTAAATCTTTCACAGAGGGGTGTGTGTTTAAAATTAAGTGGGTATTCATTTGGAATTTATTTCCCAAAGACTTGGTCAAAGTCTACATGGAAGACTTAGTCAAAGTCTTCCACAGAACTATGTTATTGTCAAATTAGTTACCCACAGCTTTTGAAATCCATACTTCCCCAGTGGAGCACTACCTAAATCTTCCACGGGAGTGGTTTTCAAGTGGTATAGCTCCATGCAAGTAAATACAAGACAGGACTATTTCCTTCAGGCACAGGACATTTATGCAGTACTTACAAATGACTGAAATTGCTGGCAATTAAAGACAAAATATTATGGTGTTTTACTGACATTCATAGAATTGATAACAGGAATAGGTTTAGTTGCTGCATCTTTTTGGGGACTAGTCTTCTGAAACTGTTACTGTGTTAACTATGATAATCACACAGAATCAACTATTACTTGTATGCTTCAAGGGTAGTCTTTGGAGATTTCTACCTGATATCTAATGTGACAGTTATTTCAGTAGTAGCAGATTGGTTAGGTACAAATGTATTAGCACTTCATGCAATAAATATCATTAGCCTTTCGGTTACAAAACTACCCCCCCTTATTTTTGTGTCGTCTGCAAGAATTGCAGAAGGCACATAGGGATTACTCTGGTCGTATGTGTCTGTGTGTGTGTCTGGTCAAAATGTTAACCCTTAATATATTGCATGCTGAATGAGTTCCGTAGTGCTACGATGATTAAACTTGTAGAAAGGAGGGGGTGGTGTGGGGTGACATGTTGGTGACCTCATGTGACCTTTGGCCCCATTCACAAACACCGACGGCAGACGCCAGTCGCGGTCCAAAGGACAGCAAATTTTTTTAATTTTTTTAATATATTGTATAAATTATCCACGCCCCTAAAGTGCTTATACATTTGCACATAACCAATCTGCTACTACTGAAGGATGTTTTTGAGCTTGCTTATACTAAAAAATGTCATTGTATTGATTTGTCATGACACACATATCTTTCATTTACCCTACCAGCAATATACATATTTTTGCCATAACTTTTGCTGTGATTCTTATGAAGTAAATACTTGCTGGCATGCTTGTACTCACCGGAACAGTTCATGAAAATTTGAGATCCTCTGCACATATTAAGGGATGAATTTAGTATTCTGATTAAGGGATGAATTAGTATTCTGCCACCACTTAAATTCAGCTCCCTTAACATGCGGTTTATTCTGTTAACGTTGCCGAATTCTTAGGGTGTTGGCAGAACACTAGTTCTGTTGGCTTCAAAGTCGGTAGCATCAGTGAATGTATATTGTTGGTAAGCCAACCTTTTCCAACATTAATACAGCCCACGTGATGTGAAAGCAGTCTGCTAGAAAAGAAATAATCTAAGATATTCCCCTTTAAAATAGTTTTCAAGTAATTTGACTCCCTGATCCACAGATACTGTCTTGTTACATGTTCATGTAGTGCTCATGAACTGCACACCTTTTCAGTACTATATTAAGCTTGAATTTGTTACTGAGATACCATGATCTACCTCCCTACATGTTATGCAAGTACTGTGGTGTCAAATTTTCAGTTGTATTTTGTGCTCCTTTTGATTACAGCTATAAACCATGTGCCAATGGGCAAGTTACAATAAGGGGTTCGTTGTATTGAGAAAAGTACGTTGGAATTAGTCTATAGCAAATAATCATGTAAAATAGTCATGTCTGAACTCAATTCTGCTTTGTTAGCAAAGAGTAGGTTGTAGTCTCGGGGGGCACTCACATATGAAATGGATATGGGGTAAGGCTTCTCGCCCTTCCAAACCCAGGGGATTTCAGTGACAGGACTGAAAAAATAGGAGTTTTGGGTGAGAGACTGGCCACAGCCAAAATTGCCACAAAAAGGGGGTTGTTCCCAAGTAAGACAAAATTGCAAAAATTTGCCAAAAAAAATGGAGGCTTTGGGTGAAAATTTTCAACATCTTCCCCCCCAAAAACTGAGGGTCTTTGGGTGACAACGATGCTGAAAAAAAAAGATGGCGTCGAAACAGCATACTACAGTCACTTCCAAGATGGGAGTTCCCCCCCCCACCCACCGGGGTTGTAGTTGCACAATCACAGGGTTTGTGATGGTGTGCTTGACTAACCTAGAGTGCAACTTTGGTAGCATCATGTACAGGCAAATCGGAATCCCTGTATATGCGTACTCATATGGATCTAGTGCATCTCCAGGTATTTCTGGGGACACTAATCGGGTTGCTAACATGTTTACATTCTGAATTGTCTAGAGGGATTGTTATCATGATGGTAGACCACTGCACATTAGCAAGGCATGTATACAGGTGGATGATTTTTCTTAAGCTTCCCAAATTTACCTGAAGAACTAATGTCAAACAGTTTTACTGCGTTAAAAACATGCATTTAATGTTTTTATGGGGCCTACCACTCATCTTTTGTCTAAAAATATGGACAGTAGCTCCTGTAGCCACAGCTGTTTGACCCCATGAAATTCTCTTTTAATTTTTTAAAACAATTTAAACATTGGCATCACAATTTGACAACTGATATAAGTGGGCTGTGTCAAAATCTATTACCCCGGTAATCTTAAGAAAAATCCAATTTGGAAATCTTGCCATATAAGCATACTAAGGTCATGATTTGTATTATAGTGCCCTCCTATGCCCGTTATCCATAGAGGTCAGTGTAAAATTAGATTTTACTTTTAAATACTTGCGAAATTATGACAGGATGTAGTAGGGGTGGGATAAATAATCCAAAGCAGTTGTCAAAACTCACCGTTAATGTGTTTTGTTTTATTTTGGTTTTGTCATAATAAATGAGACAGCTGTGTGCCCTGTGGTTAACATGTTATTTCAGACATTTAAATGGGGTGGTTGTTAATGGTGCCTATGCCAGGGATATCCTAATAATACCTGTTATAGATGGTAATCTGTATTTGGTGCAGCCTTGAGCAGACAAGTGAGAATTTCAAAGTGCCAAAAACATTTTTCTTGCGATTACAATTGAAGATTATTTTTTCTTTCAAAAATGTATGTGTCGTGTTACAAGCATTGAGTTGTTACAGGTGGAGGGCAGACAGAAAATAATATCTGTAGAGTTCATTGCTTATTTTGAGCCATTACCAAAAATTGACTGGAAGTGATTGATTTTATGGCAAAATTGTCTATACTACACGTTGGATCCCTAAACACTCAAAATAAGGGGTATTTCTGTAAGGTGACCCACTTCTTTCTGACCCACGTATGAATTTGGAAACCTTAAAACGGAATAAGCCACATAACACATGTACTTTATTCCATTAAGGTTTCCGAATTCATAAGTGTGTCAGAAAGAAGTGGGTCATTTTACGGAAACACCCTAAAATATGAAGGTCAAAAGCTTGAAAAATGACCTATGGAATGCAGAGGAGGACCATTGAATTGAATTGAATGGTACATGAATGCAGGAAATGGCACCTGGATAGGTGCGTTTGTTTTCAAGATCCTGATTCTTTAATCGGATCCACAGGATGGAAATCGTACCATTCACACTTCGAAGACTGCAACATACATCATTAAACAATGGGAAATTTCTGTCCATCCTCCTGTCACAACTCGCTGATACAAGTACTTGTACAGTGTAGAAATAGGACAGGGTGATATCTCTGAAATAATGATGCATAGATTCACAGACCAGGTAGACTCTCAGCCAAAAATCATTCATCAAGTTTGAAATTGAACCAGATGTGCCATTCCCTACCAACAGTGGTAAGCTGATGATGTATGCAGTACAAGATTTCTAAATATAGACCCTATTCATAATAGTGCAATTTTGCTGTGGGGAAGGCCTAGCCTCAATATCGGAGGACTATACAAGTGACCTGTTGTATCCTTGGCATTTCCACTGAGGCAAGGAAAAATATACATCAATTATTGGAACTATTCTTAAATCTCTGTCGCAGGTAATTCTGAGAATTGCCCGGAGAATTGGTCTTTAATGGGATAAAGTGCATGAAGCGACAGGCACAACCCAACCAAGTTACTCCAAATTATCAAGTGCAGTGTCTTATCGTATGAGGCGCTTTCTGGGAGTTTGAAGTCCTGAGCTATCCTGAACACATGCCTGAGATTCTTGTCAATACAGTGCTTCCAGAAGATGTCACCCAGTTAAAGTATTAATTTATAGCAGCACTATTCTTCAAATTCAACTGACTATTCCGATTTAGTACTATATTATTTTAGTTTTTACCTCTCTGCCTTTGTGAAATGCAAGCGGTTATTGTCATGATCATGAGTCTTGTGTGTGTCCATGCATGTGTCCGGAGTTACCTTTGACCTAATTCAAGGTCAAAAGGTCAAGAACCACAGGTGCTAGAATGTGATATCAGAGTTTGTGTGATGGATGATCCTTTGGGATCTACATTAAGTTGGTGGGTTGATGACTGTTCACCTATTTTCAAGGTCATAAGGTCAATTTTCAAAAAAGTGGACTCTTGAACAGTAGCCATTCCTCACAGCTGAGGGGTTTTAAGCTGCGAACCATTATATTCTTAATGAGATGATATCTCATATCCTAAAATCAAATAGATTGTTTAAATTAAAATTGCACTGGAAAGAATAGCAGATTAGACTTCTACAAGATAAAACTTCAAGCAGATAAATCTGCTTTTTGTTTCATTCAGTTCATAAAGTAGTACTGAAATCACTTAAGAACACTGACAGTGTTCTGAAAAATACTGAGAATATTAAAGAGTACTGTCATTTGTTTTGTACAGGAAAGTTTTGAAGATACTTATTTTGTCTGAAAAATACTAATAAGTATGCAAGAAAATATGCAGCTGTCTTTTTTGAAAGGGTAAGGTACAGGTCTCGTCTTCATTGTGAACATTGTTGGCCTGAGGGTTTTGTTGTCGGAATCATAGCCGAAATGTTTCTATTGATTAGCCAAATGTGCATGAAAAGAACAAAGTGAGCTATGTACTCCATGTCCTGTGTAGAAAGTATTTTTTAAAATGGAGTAAAATTTTTGTGTGAAGAGGTACAAAGAAAGTCTGTCTCAACGGCATATGAATATCAACATGCCTGCATCATGCTTATTACTACAGCTGCTGTGTTGGCATCACATTAAATGCTAGTGTACACCTTCTGACATGACATTGAGGCTTGGCTGTGTGGTACACATTAAACTTGTTTCATTTTTTTTTCTTTTGCTTTACTTACAATACCCAGGTTGACTTTCAGTAGATATTTTTGTCTTCACATTATTGATTTTTTTCTTTTCTTTTGGCACATGTTTCTTTTAGGCTATAGCCAATTATCATAGAAGTTATTGAGATAACTTGCTAAACTGACCAGGACAAAGTTATTAATGCAATTTTGTTTAAGTGCCTTTGTAATAAGGGTAACAACCCAACAAAGGAAAGATCATTAGTGCTAAGCGTTTTGGAGCTTTCTTGTGTGTATGCTTCTAAGAAAAATAAAGTTTAAAAATTGCACGACTAGATCTCGTCCATATAACTATAATTGTTTTGGCAATTTGATTTCTGACTTCAGTAAGGCCAGCGCAGATAATGTGATACTTCATGGCAGAAGTGCAACATGGATCGTAAAGGAAAGAATACTAATTCGAGACGGCGTAATCCAGTCGACGTGGTAATAACAGGATTTTTCTTAACACTTAGCCCATAAATACAGATAATATGGCTCTATAGAAACACTCATTTCTCTTAATTCACTCATAACATTGACATTAAGTCAGAAAATGCTCTATAAAATTTAACATTATGATGTGATGTGACTTTGATTGGTAACAAAGTCCATAATTATTTTCAGTTTTAAAATATGTCATCTGTGCTTTAAAAAAACATGTTAAATTTGACTTGGTTTGTGTCAAGTATGCTTTGTGATATCGACTTAACAAGTACCTCTTTTATGAACCCCTGGGCACTACCTTTCTTAGAGCAGACCTGATGGGTTAATTCCGTGATATAAGCCTCTAAGTAACCAATCAAAGATCGGTTTCTAGGACTGTTAGGCTTAGTCTCTTTTAGCCCTACCACCAATCTTACCATATCACTGATTGGTTGCAAAGAGGGCAATATCACATATTGAGCCAATCGCAGTAATTCTTAGAGGCCTATAAATTGGCAGGTTGTGCTCATGGGATTAATTTGCCCAAGTAATGTAAAATTTCCTCATTGTTCATTGCATCTTGTCCACAATTCTTTGTAAATAGAACTGGGCTCCTCAAGAGATAAATATCAGTTTGTAACTTGCCACAAAGGTAGCACATTTACATGTGTATCTGAATGTAATTAAAGATTAGTACATTGTTTCCTTGAGCATTACACTCGACTGGTAAAGAGTGTAAAAGTTAATTTGTTCAATTTTGCGAGGGTCCAATCTTGAAAACAAGGGTGCAGTGAGCTTTGTGTGAGACCGAGAATCCTCCAGTGACTAATTGACAGGAATCGTCATACCATTGTAATTGTGAATTCCATTTGCGAGATTTGAGATGTAAATATTTTGTAAATATTTGAAGATAGCCATGTACTGTGCCTTATATTGTTGTTTTTGTTAATCCATCAAGTTGAATAAAACAAGGATCACATGAAGTTTATTAACATGGAGTGTGTGCTGATGCATTTATTTTAGTATTATAGGTTAATGGCTGCATATTTTAGCTTCAAATGCATTGGCCAATGTGCGCACAAGTGCCGAGTGCCATTACGAGTCCGTCAAAGTGACGCAATGCACAAGAAACGAAAAATATAAAGACAATGAAAGCTGATCCTCTTCCACTCTTATTGTAGGGTAGCTGGAGAGTTACTTATGCTACAAAGTTGAGCCACTTCCGATTGGAGGTGGGGTTTGGGGGGTTAAGGTTAATCGGGACTTGTATTGTGCACCTAAGAAAATGCCTCTTATGGAACAGGATGAAAATGCAATAAAATCTGTAGAATTGTGGTACCATACCTTTTGGTTGTTCCCAGTTAAGTTGAGCATTGGATCTCATTTCAAATATGTATTGTATTAATTTTAAATGTTGCCATCTGATGCATTAGTTATTACACATTAAGATACACTGCGCTAGCGATAGCTACCTTCCATAACCTTACTTTTGCACAAATGTCTCATTTGGGCCACGATCAGAAACCCCATTACCACTGAAAACTTTTGCCGACTCCCGAAATAGTCGGGGGAAGGCGTGCACTATAATAGAGACCGCAGAAGCGTAGTGATACATCCTTACCCAAATGTTTCTCCAAACAGGCAGACACACGAGGTTTTCTGGTGGCTAGTTTTCGCTGAAAATTTTGAGTTTGCAGGGCACCCTTCCTAGACTTTGTGTCGGCTCTGGTGAAACCCACGGCAGAGAGGATGGAAGCGGCAGCTTCTTGTGCCCGGTCGTTTCTGTGCAGTCTAAGGATGACAGCCCGCATGTGGCTTCGGCTTCTAGGCCTGTTAGCCAGCCTGATCAGCATAGTCCCTTACTGCAGGGGCCACATGAGAGGGTTTTAGATCCACCTGGCCCGGTATTACGCCCGTGGAATCATCCTCTGTCACTTCTCGTTCCGGTCTCACAGGACCTGATCCCAGACCTTCAATGGAGACTGTTCCCACTCAATTGAGGTTAGGAGTGCCATTCTGTCCTCGAGCTCCCTCGCTCACTCCTGACAACGGATGCTTTGAAGTACGGACGGCGGTGGTGGGGGTCTCACCTCCTCTCATATCGAGCACCGGGCGTTGGTGAACGACCCAGTCTCGACACCACACAAACATACTCGGAGTTATGGGCAGGTTTTTCTAGCCCTTCGTCACTGGATCCCTCTTCTCAAGGGGAAGACAGTCTGGGTCGGGCGAGATAGTATACAGTGGGAGACATATGTAACAAGGAGGGAGTTTGTGAGGAGCCCCAGCCTGTGCAATGGAGACCCTTCGGCTCCCAGGTGGTGCATGGATCGGGATGGATATCCAACCTGGTGGCCTCCCATCTCCCAGGGTGGAGAATGTGTTGGCAGAGGCCCTCTCCAGAGAGGGATCCCAATGTCAGACACAGATGAAGGGCGGGGGTCTCGGTGAAGTGGCAGCTCCTGCCATCAGTGTGCCGTACACTTTCAGAGGGTGGACCGTCCACATGTAGAAACTGTGCGGCCTCGGCTGCGAATCACCAACTGCCAACATACTACTCTTGGAGCCAGGATCCCCAGGGCAATAGGGAGGGCTGATCTGGTGGCGGATGGTCGGGGATCATTGCCTACGTATTTCCCCCAATAGCTTGATCCCAAGGAGTCCTAGAGAAGGTTGCTCAGTCTCAAAATTGCCTGGTCCTGACTAGTGGCTCATTTTGCCACGCAGTTGTGTCCCCAATGCGGATCTGCGTGGTAGGGATTCAATTTTTTTTTTTTCAAGCTTCCAAGGGGCGGGGACCTGGTAAAGAGGTCAATCTTAAATGAGTTTGATATACTTTCCTTAATGAGATTGCTCTTGTTCCCGCTTAAAACGATTCCTGCTGGGTGATTTCAACGTGATGTCGACCTCCAGCAAAACCTGGAGTCGAGTATTTTTTGAAGATTCTGGCTGCTAATGGTTGTCATCAACATATCCATGGACCTACCCATAAAGATGGTTACACTCTGGACCTGATTCTAGCTGTCTTGAAGATGGATTAGTTGAGGGTGGGGGCCTCTTGCATGGGCTAGGCTATGCTCATCGTTTATTAATTGTTACGATTAGAGCCAGAATTCACCACTCATGAGAACTATGTGCACAATCAGACATATAAAAGAATATTGACAAAGGACTCTTTCTCAAATGACATTAATCCATTTGGCAGGCTTGAACTTCGTGATGGCTCAGTTGATGAGGCGGGGCTTGGTAAATTGCGAGTCCTTTAATTTAGTGTATTCGATTCCCATGCACCTCCCAACAGCGTTCCCGCATTATTAGACCACGATCACTTGGTTTTAATAAAGATTATTGATGATGCAGACGTGAACGTAGGAGTTTTAGAAGACGAAAATGGTAAAAACTAGAAATAGTGTCGATCTGGATGCATCCAATTGTACAATCATCAGTGACGGGTAAACTCATTCATCATGCTAAGGAGGTTTTTATTACAGAGAACAATTAGAAATGCTACAACAAAACCATGTTGCTTACTCTTAAAAGCTGCTGAACCCCAAAACCAAACAACTTCCTAACTGTAATTCAGCACTGACTACCGTAGCTCATTTGCCAGGTTTTCAGCGACAAGTCTACCAAATCAGACGGGACCTTGATAATGATCCAGGTCTAACTCGCATGAATGTCCCAGTGGGACAATACTTGATGAGACCGTTTCCAATGCATGAGTTTTAATCCAGTCACTGTTGAAGAGGTAACCCAAGGTGATTATGTCACTCCATCAAAATCATGTTCCTTAGAGACACGCATTCCATTGTGTTACTTAAAGACACTATCAGTGATTTGAAAATATTTGAATTTGCAGGAATAGCTTCAAGTGAAGGATAAGTCATTAGAATTCTCAAAGTTACCTTTTCCAACTGAAGAATTTGACAGAAAAGGAATGAAAACGGCAGGTGTTCCAAGATACGATTCCCCTTCAATTACGTTTGTGTAAGTTGTCCCGAACGCAGTATGACTAAAATTTTCCGATTCTGTCCTTATTAGGTTGGTTCTGGTCTTATCATTTGCAGGTATGTAGGATACCTGTACTTGTTACATAAATTAAAAATCTGATTTTTGATGATTTTTTTTCATTTTCTGATTTACAAATCACTGATAGTGTCTTTAATGAAATGTTGCAACCTGGCTGAGTCATTAACACTGATCATTAACAAGTTTATCCGCACTGGTGTTTTCCCATCTAAGCTCCCGGGAAGCGCTGTGACACCCTTCTCAAAAGCCTTCCCTAGACAAAGGAGGTGCTCAAAAACGATCGCCCTGTGTCAAATATTTGATGCGTGTCTAAGTTCATGTAGAAAATAGTGGAGTGCCCAGATAAAGGATCATCTTGTCTCAAATTACTTAAATGAGAATTTTTCAGTCAGCCTTACAAATAACGACACAGCACTGAAAGGCACGTCTGCGTGTCAAAGACCGATACCTCAATGCAATTCACAAAGGTAAGGCAGTTGTTATTGTGCTGCTAGATCTTTCTGGCATCTTTCTCCCCCCGTTTCCCCGCTTTTTGATACTTGATCATTCCATTCTTTTGGATAGTTTACGTGATACTTTCAAAATTCAAGGTACTGCCTTACAGTGGAATCGGTCTTACCTGCAGAACGCTCTTTTCGTTTGTCGCATTGGGGATGGCCATTCAAACAAGCATCATCTCCCTTTGTCCTTCCTCAGGGTTCTGTGGTCGGCCTCTCCTTTTCATAATGTACACATACTGTTTCGCATCAATCATCCGGAAGCACATTATTACTTGACCAATCATGTATGCTGATGATGTACAGCTCTATTTGACATTGATCCTAAGATTGATGTTGATGCCAAAAAAGCTTCAAAAACTCCTCTCTTTGTATTGTTGTAAATAGTGAGTGGATGCCTGTCACAAACAAACTCAAATTGACTGATGAAAATACAGATTTTTCATCGCATGTTCATCCTATTACTCAAATCGCCTCAAAGATATTACCATCCGGGTCGGGACATTGGATGTTCCCCCAATTCCGCGGCAATTAGAAACCTTGTGCGTGTTTGATCAACATTCATGACTGAACATGGTCAAGTTCATCATTAGTCTGTTTACTTTCACCTTCGGCATATTCCGGATCCGCCGCTTTATCATATTTGAGAGTTGTCATCATGTCGTCCGCTCACTGATTTTTATCTCGCATTGACTATGCCAATTCACTTTTGGTATGGAATGTCGGCCAGAGATCGGAGTAAACTTCAGATTTTGCAGCATAGAGTCAGCCAGGCTGGTGTTCAGATTCTGAATGAAGGACACCAGCCACACCACCCTTACAGAGCTCTCCATTGGCTTACCAATTAGTTAGCGTGTTGTCTTTAAGCATTATGCTTCTTACTTACAAGGGCATTTCCGGCCCATTGCCATCTTACTTGTCGGAATACCTCTCTTTGTATATTCCTTGCAGGTCAGGATTGCTTCTGCAGGATGACAAGACGCTCCTCATCTGTTTCCCGCACAAAAGTCAGTGGGTGACCAGGCTTTCAGCAATGCGGCCGGCCTAGCCTATGTAACTCTTTGCCTATCTCTGTTCCCCTCCAAGTCCATTGTTCTTTTAAGAAGCTCTCAAATTTCAGCTCATTTCCTAAGAGTTGATTGTGTGCTTAACTTTTGTTTTTGTTATTCCCCTTCACATGATATTTAATTATTGTTTTTGTTAAGTACTTATCTCATAGTAATACCACAGGTAGTGTAAAAGATGAACCTGTTTTTAGGCTAAATAGTAATTACTCTTTTCCTAAATTTTGCCTTTTCCACAATAGTTTTTCTTCAGACACCATTATTTATATTTTGTATGTATTGTATGTATTGTATTGTCCACCAGCCGACCCAGTTGTCCCAGGCGCACCCATCCACTGCTCTGAACCTGACTGTCTGGCGCATTTCCGCCGACAATACACTCAGGCGGGATTTTCTGAACAGCTGCCGCGCTCGCTGCTCAGGCAAGGCGGGAGTCCACTAGAGCATTTTACCATTCTCGACTCCTCCGCTTCCATCATGGTGTGCCAGTAAAAAATCAATCCATTTCTGCCGCTTTAGGTTAATTGCCGATTTCCTCACGAAGTCTTTCAGGAGGGGGTTAATGTCCTGACTGTCCGAGGTTACCGAACGCCATAGCCATTGCATAGAGGCTTCAGTGATGGCAACCGTTTCCTCTAGCCCCCTCTTGACCAGCCTGGCTCAGGGATGTTTTTACAGCTTGTCCCCCAAACGCAGTCTGGTTCCAGAAGGGACTTGCTCTTGTCTGCATTCTTGGCATCAGATTATTGTTAACCAATCCAGAAGGCTCAGCCCTCTTAAACCTCTCCATAAGACTGCTTTTTCTGGTATCGGTAGCATGTGGTCGGAGATCCATGCCTTGTCGACAGATGAAGCACACCTCCGCATTGAGCGGGAGGGGGTCTCCATTCTTCCTCGTGCAGGCTTCCTTGCCAAGAACCAGACTCTCGCTTTTACTCCAAAGCCAGTGTTCTTACCTTGCCTCACCAGGGTGGCAGGTCGCTCAGAGAAGCCTTGGTGCCCGGGTAGGGCTCGGCTCTTGAGTTGTACCTGAATCGTACGAAGGACTTCTACCTCAAACACTTTTCCTTTCTACTTGCCACCAGGTCTGGCCCGGCAGCAATAGAACACAAGTTGGCCGCTGATCACTCATGTCTCCGAAATGCTCACAATAAACATCAATTCGGCTGACTGGCTTCTTAGTCAGGGCCCAGATTTTCGTGCTCATCCTCCTCCTTGGCATTTATAAAGGGCCTCTATCCCTGAACATCTTGGACAACGTCGGATGGAGTTTTTCTGTCTACGGCACTTCCAACAAACCTATTGAGGATGTGCTGGTAAAGCGGAGGGTCGCCGCCAGTCTCTGCTAGCAGGCCGGCCATACAGGAGCCGAACCAGGACGTTAGGTTTGTTCTGGACTGGGTATTGGAATCGGTGCGCTGTCCGTTGGCTACCTTCGGCGACCTTCTTCCGCCACCCGAACGGCCAGTGGTATTTCGTATTCTGTGCAAAGTAAGGTCGTGGAAGGTAGTTATCCTAGCGCAGTGTATTCCCCTCTCACTCGCACGATACTACCTTCTTCACACGACCTTACGGCGCACCCACAATTTTGTTCTTTCCGCCCACAAGAAGGTCTCGGAATGTTTCTTGTGCGGTTTTGGGAGAAACACTTTTTGGTGGGTAGGACGTTCACTACGCTTTCTGCGGATGCGGTCTCTATATATTGCGCGCCTTCCCCCGACTATTTTGGGAGGTGGTAATGGGGTTTCTGATCGTGCCCAAATAGACGTTGCAAAATAATGTGTGTAATGTAGGTATCGTGCGCTAGTCTATCACCCTCTCACTACTGAGAGGGGAAATAAACACCACATTACAAAATCCGATAGAATATTGTTGGCAATTTATTCACTACAAATTATTGAATACACAATGTTACAAAACTTGCTTTTTTAAAAATTTTTTTTACATTATGATAGGCTTCAAGGCAAGGGAAACAAAATGCATGCATGCCAGCGATAATCAATTTTTAGATTTTTTTAAAATGCCACTGAAATTGGGCACCTGGTTAGAGCAAAATTTGTTTCAATCGCTCAATAGACAAGGTGATTCTCAAACCACTACATGATCTTTCTTACAAATTGAAAAAAAAACCAGAGATAGAATTGGGACCTTTGACTCAGCTGATGAAGGTGCTTGTACTGCACCTGTAACCCAAGTTTGAAATTGGATTGTCCATGGTCTCAGACCTTGCATAAAATATTGAGCTCATTGCGTCTCGCCCCAATAAAAAAAGGGACCAAATCATCCAATTTTATCATTGTTTTGGATCCATACACTTAGTATAAAATTGGATTGAGCCCCTATTTATTGGTAAAGCTACACGTTTTAAAAATATTCGGCACAGTGGAGACCAATAATTAATTAGTCACCCAAAGTACAGTACTATTGTTCATAGCGAAAATTTTGGACGGGTCATTTTACATGGGCTTTCACAAAAACAATAGGCAAAAGACCTTGCTATTGTCGACATTCCCTCCAGGGGGCCACTTGTATTCAAAGGTGGATATACATAAAAGGGGTCTCTTTTTTTTCCAAACTGGCGATGTATGCGGGTACATTGATTAGGGTGTCAAAAACAGAATATGGAAAAAGGTATGTTTTTTCGTCAATCCTGAAATTGTGATGTACGCATTTAGGGTATGTAATACTCAATTAAGCAGAGATCAAAATCATCAAATATACTTGAAAAACTGGAAGTAGCAACATGAGCAAATCCAGATAATAAAGGGTATAATTAACGACACAATGCATTGCTTACTTGTTTGGGTGTTTTTTTAGTCGGTAGAAGTGCATTTCCTAAGTCCATGTTCACGCATCATATCACTTGAATGACAACTGACTCCCCCCCCCCCACATTCCCTGCACACGTCTGCAGTTCAAATTGATGAAAATCAAGGCCCACTTATAGATAGAACATCAATTCCGTGATGCTCAGTAAAGCATGTTATACATTCCGAGGGCTTCGCCTTTGTTTATCAACAGATTTTCTATAACTTCAGAGACCACGCTTTTTTAAAACTGAAAAATTTTTTAAAGGATTCCCCCAGAATCATAATGAATTGTGGGCTACAAAAGTCTGTACGTTACTCTATTTGTTTTACTTAGTGCCAGACCATATGGACTCATTTAAAAGGGAAGAAATACGGTGGTTACATTCACAAAGTCCAATTTCCAGCAATTTATGATTCTGAAAGCTAATACATAAATATATTTATTTAAAACCTAAATTTATTACATTTCTAAATAGAGAATAACTTTTTTTACACATATACAAATAACATGTATTACAATGGACAGTTTCTATTTTGTATTTAGGCTTTCAATTTCTGAAAACAAAAACTTTGCCACTGTGAACACACATGTACAAAGTACAGTAATATGTTGATGAATTGCAAACCTGCTAGTTACTGCTTCCTGAGTCCTGACGGCGTATCACCATAGATCCTGCTTTGTAGAATACAATTTCTGATGGTTACACTACATGCAGACTGATAACATTTATCAATACGAACTTATCCTAAGAAGTTCTTTTAATTCTACTGAAAAGATATTATTCCTCATCGTTCTTCCCAGTCTTTGATGATGCAAACGGGGTGAACACCAACGCTTGGCCTGGGGATTCTAACAAAAGCAAGCCATTTTGCCACTAGCCAATTACAAGCGACAGCGCTCGCATTGGTTTTGCAGGATCAATGGCTGGAAAGAGCCAATCAAAGGCCGATTCAGAAGAATTTGGAAGTATATTTTTTTGTATAGAAATTAAATCTAGTCATCTAGAACTGAAGGTCGTCACCTAACTTCCAAAGTTAAAATGAATCGGATTTTTCATTTTCATTGCAGTAAAACATGATGAAACAGTATAAGATTGCAATAGGAACAACAAAATTCTGGATCTAGAGTTTTATAAACAAAGATGTGATTCTACATGATGAAGGACTTCAATTTTGAGCTTCTATCACAAAGTGATTAGTATATGGACAAGCTTTATTGTGATGCAAAAAATATGGCTGATTTGTTGAAAATGAGTGCCAATTCTTCCTGAAAATCGCGAGTCGCCTTTAAGAATAAAGTCTATACAAATTTCACTTTAATATTGACAGAGCCGTATGCAGGATTGGTGTACGGGGTGAGGGACTTCAAAAAAGTTTCCTTTTTGGATAAAAGTGCGACTTAACTTAAACCGTTTAAAACAGTCCTTTTTGGACTTGTTGGAAACATCTCATCACAAATACTGGCCTTTCTGTACATTTTTCTCTGAATTTTGGCCTTTTATGAAATCAGAAAAAACATGGGATCTTTGCCCATTTGTGGATTTTTGGGGTTGTGGACTGCGGCAGTCGTACCCGCCCCAATTTGCGTACGGGCCTGCATATTTAGTAGGTATGCTAAAAAAATTTAAACCAAATGTTACCATTAGAGTAGTACATTTGGTAACAAAAAATTTACAAACATTTATAAACTAAATAATATCATTAAAATAATATTAAGTAGATAATTTGTGATATAAATCCTTGTATCACATCTAGTTTGGGATAAAATGCGCAAAATACAGAGGCAAGGCACTGAGATGCATAGCATTTCCGAGTTTTTTTGGTGTTCCAATCAATCCAGATTGGATTTGACCAGTTAGTAACAGTGAGTAAATAGAAGGCAAATTTTGAGGAAATTAGGAAAGGTCTATTCATGGATATTTGCAGAGTTTGGGCTAAGTGAGATTAGTGGCAGTTTTTTTTTAGATGCACGTGAAATTTCATTTTTTTTTGGTGCATTGATCAAAGGACCAATTCCAAAAAAAAACAAAAAACAAAAATTTTTTTTTTTTTAATTTAAATTGTGGTTTTGAAATTGCAAGCATATTTTTGTTAAGCACTAGTCCACTGGCGACATGTTTACGGCAAAACCAGATACTGTGGGCAAGCCACAAACAAATATTTCGTCTACAGAGTCTTTCAGAAGAAAAAAAGATACATACTTTTTTACTTCGGCTGTAACTACACAGGACATTTTTTATTCAGTACTACAAATTTCAAGTTTTACAGGGTAAACCCGGAGAACAAGGCTGGTATGCATCACCAGAATAATACGCCAAGTAAAACTTGCACTCCCCCCTGGCTGCTCTATGACAGGCCTTTGTTCAGATTAGAACATCCCCCGTGGCATTGGGATTAAAAAATATTCTAATCCCATCCCCTTTTCTCTAGGATACTAGATACCATTCAAACTGATTACTATCTGGCGTCAGGTAGCTTTCAAAATTTACTCAGTCACGCATTAATGGAAGTATAGTTACACATTAGACTTCTATGAAATGGGTACTCTGTTGTCTTTGGCCCACTTCTTCATCACCCTGATGATGTATTCCACTTGTGGATTACCTGTGTTACGAAGATCTGCAGAATGTCTCGAAGTGTTTCCAGAGAAGAATCAAATATATACGAAACATATCAATGCAAGCAACAGTGAAGAAAAGTCTTTGAATTATTCCCAGTGCTAATCATGGCCCATGCATTTACTTTCTCAAATTGCTCTCAAAGTGATATTTTGAAGGGTGCTGTAGGGGTAAACTTTTGTCCCATGGAAACCACTGGGTAAGGAAAAATT
>JAMKCH010083208.1:0-13857 GCA_023653785.1 Ophioderma brevispina
AAATTGTATAACAGAGTAAGTAGTGGAGGCTATTTGTGGGAAATGACATCTGACAGATATTGTGTCTAGTGAACTATACCTGCAAACGACAAGGCTCAAAAATGCATATTTGTCATAAAAGAAAAGATTGTGTAATTAGAATTGGCATCCTGATTGTAATTTAACAGTGTAGCTGGAAACGCCAATTTTATGTCCGTTCATGATGAAATAGTGGCACCTCACAAAAATGATCTCAAACTTGCCTTTCTTGAACCGACGGGACAACTAATGGAAGAGCATAGACAATTTTCCTTTTGGAAGGACATTTCCAGCAGCGACGGTACAACTAATGGAAAGTGTAGACGCGTACATGGCTCAATTTTCCCGCTATTTCATTTTGGAAGGACGTTTCCAGCAGCTGTGGAATTCTTATTGGAGATCCCCGATATTAATTATTCTAATTACAAAATTCCTTTTTTGTGACATATATAGAGAATTTTGAGCTCACAGATGTAGTTTACTAGCCAATTACCAATGCAACTGTGCAAAAATATTTGGAAAATTGGGGGCACTCTTAAAAAATGTGCTGTTATTGCTTTAAATCTGCTTATCAGGAACTTGATGAAAACTGGGGATGTCCCCAGTCTTCAACTAGGAATGTCCCCAGTCCCTAACCAGAGATGTTCCCCCTGTTGTAAAACTTGTGTTGTGGCACCCTCAATGTTACTAATAATTGTTTACTTATGTGTATGTGTGAACATATATCAGCAAAAAAATGGGACCCTCACTAATTAACTCATTAACAGCTTAGCCGATTTTAATTTTTTTGGTATGAAAAGAAGCGCATGTAAAAATCAGACAATTACAAAAAAAAATTGGCAAAAAGATCCCACGCGTAAAGCGGCCAGTGCGAAAACAAATTTTGAGGGTCCATAGGAACCTCCCTTGGTCACTTAAGTGTTGATCAACTTTATATCCACCTACAAAAAATAGATTAGAACTCTGCCGGCACTCGCTTCTTAGATCTTCTCATTACTTCTATGGTGTAGGTTGGGTTTTTCATTTGACACATAAAGGTGCATTTTTGTGATCCAGAGCCTTTTCCTCCCTAAAAATTGATCTGAACTAATGACATAAAAATAAGTAACATATGTGCCTAATCTAATCTTATCTATCTATCTAACGGCCGCAGCCGAGATGCTGTTCACCATGTAGCGCCAAATGTCCCTGTTTGTAATTAATTAAGTTGGGGATGTCAGATGGATCCTGCTGGATGTCTCGAGCAATCACATCAATGTAGTTAAAGGAGCGACAACCCCTGTTTTGGCATGGTAACTTCCAACATGTGACGTCTGAGACTACTTGATCAATCGCACGATGACAGTGACCGGCAAATCGTGCACGGCGTTTGGCCACAGAAGATGAAATTGGAGGGATATCTCCATATATCTGTGCTTTGGTCTTGTGCTCACGCCAGGATATGTTTTGTACTCGCATAAGAAGCTTGGTGTTTCTAATCTTATACCCATATATAATTGCCTTTGCAAGCAATTCAGAGGTTTGTAGTAGACCTTTTTAAATCAGAATTTTCCAAACATGATACGCTCGATAGGTGTACAAGTGATACCTAGAAATGGGTAAGAGAAGATTTCAGTAGCTTCCCACAATGCATTGCTTCCAATGGAGGTTTTTGTACAGGTACTGATGTGAATCGTTAGTGATGAAACATAGCTAAATTGACAGTACTGATCACAAACTTTCATTTTAAGAGTATTTCATCTCTAACGATTCACATGACAACCTGTACAAAAACTGCCAATGGAAACAATGCATTGTGGGAAGCTACTTGTATCTTCTCTTGAAATGGGTCATCACAGGCAGCTATTGAGTGTAATGCAGGTCACTGGCAAGCACTTGCAAATGTACGCAAGCATATAAGGATGCGCACATATGTTTTATTTTTCTAAAAACAATTCTGATGCTAATTTGAAAAGGTCTGTTTTAGGCAGGCGATAGTTAAAGACACTATCAGTGATTCACCGGAAAGATTCAAAATATATGACATTTGCAGAAATAGCTTCTAATTGAATTACAGGTCTGTAGAATTCTCATAATTTATTTTTGCAACTGAAAACTTAACAGAAAAGGAAGAAAACAGCAGTCTCAAAGATATGAATCTGCATTCAATTACGTGTTGTAGCAAGTGTCCGTATGGACAGTAATGACTAAAATGTATGATTTTGCACTTGGTTACTTTCAGTCTTAGCACTTGTAGGGTACAGTGTATGTTAGGACACCTATACTTTTATACAGAAATGCAAAATCTGATTAACTGTGAGTGGTGTTGTGTCGGCTGGCGGGACGCCGGCCTTCACGCACACCTCTGCCGCTGAGACTCGGGTTATGATGATTTAGCAAATCACTGATAGTGCCTTTAATAACAATTGTGGATGCCTGCGCTCTGGCATAATCAAGCATTCATGAAAACATCTGCGAATCACCAAAGTGTTTTCTAATCAATTAAATTCTTGCAAAAAGTGAATGACCTTGTACAATATTTATGTTTTTAGATGAAAGAACGAGGAATTCAGCCTGTAGATGTCACCTATACCTCACTTGTCAACGCATGTGCGGAGTCACCTTGGCCAACAACAGATGGCATCTCCCGACTGCGCAAGCTGCACGGACAACTGCAAGAAAAAGGAGTGAATATCAACCTCATCACCTATCATGCCATGATGAAAGCCTATGCAAAGTGTGGAGACTTCCAGATGACCTTAGATTGTTCCGCCACCTTCTGGGTCCTTCCTCATTGTGTTAACTGAACGCTGCAAATTTCTTTTCTTGGCTTGTGCAGTGACAAAGAAGTGGGACGCACCTTGGCCATACAGGTATTGTAGTGTTATTAAAGGGACATGCATCGATTTGCTGATCCGAAACATCGAAAAAAAAAATCAACAAAATTTCGGAGTTTGGTATTTGTACAGACATGGAGTGCTAAACATAACTCGGCACGTGGTGGCTGGAAATAGACAAGCAGACTTTTTATCTGATTCTGGAATTTTATAAGTTGTGTATGTAATTCACGATTGAGATTAAAAAAAGCCTTTCCCTGTGAATATCTCAGATTTAAAGCGTACTATTGTGCACTGCTGGACTGGACAGTTTGACCATCAACACAAAAATTATGATCTTTGTTTTTTAAATGGTGTAAACCACAATCAGCTTTTATTGTAGATTTTGGAGATACCATCGTTGTATGTCTATTTGCTGAAGATGGTATGACAAAATTCCTCAAATGCTCGTTTTTTCACTTTGGCATTTTTGGTCCTCATGAAGTATTTATATGAATGGTACGATTAATCTTATTTTATAAGCTAAAATATCTATTTCAACATTTTTTTTAGTTTTCAACAATAGCGCTGCTCATCCATTCGAGTGAGATTGAAGTGGAAATTGTTATAGATCACATGTATACATAGTGAAAGTTAAGAGTACTGTACTCAGCAAGCCAAAAACCATTGATTGATTGACTTGATTTGAAAAAACATCATGTTTTCCCCCAAGGTCACTATCCTAACCCACAAAGACCTCTTTCCCAATGAGAACCGCTGAACTCACAAAAACACTTAAGCAAGGATATCATTCACGTTTAAATCAGGATCTCACAAAAACGCCTGTTTCCTCTCGACTTGCTTGACACACTTGCTTGTTTCTTTTCGCTTCTAAATTTTTAAGTCATACAGCCTTATCCTTCACGTTTGAGCTATTATTCCTGCCAAATTCAAATATTTTCCCACTTTTTAGGTGAATAACTGGTAGTGCCTTTAAGCATCATCCTCTAAGGTCCAGCCAGGCTCTTGATATATACTCATGTGGTACATAGGTAAAAAAAAATGCTGCTTGTCATCCATCTCTAATTTTTGGGATCGGTCGGTCCGTCCGGGAAAAAAAACTTTTTCTTTCAAAAAAAAATAATAGCCAAAATGTTAAACTTAATGTCTAATAAAAGGTTAGATTTTGGAATTTAAGATTGTATTAATTTGATGTAAATTGATGTGAAAATTCTGAAGAAAAGTCTGGAAGTTCAAAAATCTTCAATCTGTATTGGAACTTTTGATGAAAAAAGTAGTGTTTCACTCAAAGAGGGAGGCTATAAGTAATGGCAAACAATGAATGGGGACATGCAATATTTCATTCAAAATCAGTAAAACATACAACATTTTTAATTTGAAACTTCAATACCAAGTTGCAAAAGTCATGAATTCATAGAGCAAACCCCTATTTTGGGTTTATATCAGAGGCATTTTGTCAAAAAATAAAAAAGCTAATAAAACAATACTTTTTAAAAATTTGAATAAATATTTATTAGAGACCTGAAATTCGGGCACTCCTGTACTAGCATTGGTGCTCATTTTTCTTGCAGATGTTTTGAAGATGAGATTTGGACTGTCCACCAAATTAACACTGGCTTAGAAGATAATTCTCTTATAAACACGTATGGTACTTACACCTGATTATCCATTGTAAAATTCTGAGCTCTGAATGTTTTATGGCATGTGACCTTTTTTTCTGTCTTCTACAGGGATGGAGGTAATACGGCAAAGAAAGATAAAACCAGACCTTATACACATAAACTTGCTGCTGAGAATAGCTAGGGATTGTGGATAGAGGGACATGGAAGTGGCCAATCGGGTACTTCTGCAAAGGGGAGAGTCCCAAGATTTACTGTCACTCCCCTACAACCCACCACATAGCAAGAAATCTAGGAAGGGGCCCAAAGCAGCTGTCTAACTATCATCCGAAACACAACGATTAACATCTTACCTATCAACCCCATTCTGGAAAACTGGAGATGATTTAGCGATGATGAGGTTAATGACAATTTGAAAGAAGCACAACTTCTGGTGGGAAGAGGCATTTGCAATTGACAAAGAAGAAACCACCACAGGATATTTCCCAATGGACTTCATGCACAACGGCAGAGTTGCCAGTTGCATCTAATGAAAACTAATCAACTCCTCATGGTGACGATGTCCCTCTGCCAAATTTATTGAATGAATCTTCCACAGAACTGGAGCATGTTGTATCACTTGCAAACATAACAACCACCTAAGTGAATCGCCTTGCTTTAATGGGGGCTGCAGGGGATCCTTGTAAATAAAAACAAGGAATGGAGTGTAAAACCAAATATCACAAACCTTGGTTACTGAATGAGTTATCCCAACAATAATCAGCTAGAACTGAGAGAATGCTGGTGCCCTGGATGCAGTAGGGGTAAAAGGTGACATGACTTTACAAGGGATGATCAGGAAAGAGGGCTCTTAAGGATATGAAAGGATCTAAGGTCGAGGCTCAAATGATGAGGTTTGCAAGAAGGAAGGGTAACTTAGTCTCGTTTCCCAGTCTTGGTGAGTGTCCCAATGGGCTGTATACTGGGAAATTCACCCAACAAGTCTAGAGAAGTTCGATACGGGCTTGTCGCTGATTGGTTGGATTCGAGACAAAAAAACATCGACCGACCAGTGGAAACTTATTTCAAAATCCTAGATGTGGTGATGTTGATGTCTTTGTACTGAATACGGGCAGAAAACATAGCCAAGAAAGAAATTCTTGTTGTTGATGCTGTAGTTATTGCATTTTGGTAGTTTACTTTAGGCCCTGCCTTGAACCCTCGAATGAAAATGCACGTTGTAATGATCCCCATTGAAGCACCCTGTAGCTGACTAACGGCGATCAACCTGAAACAAAATTCACCAGACTTGTTGTGGTGTAGTATTCGCAGTATACATTCTGCAGGACCCCACCAAGTACTGGACCAAGACTAGGGTTAAAAACTTTGCAATTTAAAGAAAGTTTTAAGCTCAATTGGACAAGGTTTTCACCAGTTTTACCAAAAATTGGGCAGCCAGTGATTTTCAAAATTCACTATATCTTGGTAACCAATGGTCCAAATCTGTTAAATTGGGTCATTCGAATAGTAAATCTGAAGGAGCAATTTAAATGTGCCATTTTGTCTAGCCTTGAACTTTGTTCGGCAGGAGACTTAGTTATCATTTTCTGACTGTCTGTCTGTATTCCATGATGGCTGTCTTCCTCGGGTCATCCGTGTTCAAAGGCTTGTGTACGATTTATCTGGAGTTCCGTAAGGGTTAAGATGATGTAACTTGGTTGGAAAGCAAAGCGGATCATGAGTTCCGACTGATTAGATTTTGGGGCGTAAATATGCTATTAAATTAATGTTCTACTTTGCATAATTTACAAAACATTTTCATCCCCGCAAGGTTGTGTACAAGTTTTCTGGAGTTCCGTAAGGCGTATATGATTGTTGTAAGTTGGTGGAAGGGAGCAGGATGGAGATTCTGAAATGATTAGATTTCGGGCGTATTTCGGGCAAAGTAAGTATGCAAATGAGATAATTAATATGCAAAATCAGCGTAATCGTTATATGCTATAATTTGAAATCGTACATCAAGATACGGAAAATTCCGCACTGCATGAAAGCATATAATGGTGCGCATCTTTTTGCAATTTAAAGTGTTGATATATCGGCTTAGGTATGCAAATGAGCTAATTAAATATGCTAATTACTGTATTCTCTGAAACGGGACATCGAATGGGCACAAAAATTCCTTCACACATGAAAGAAGAAAGGAAAAACTATGCCATGCATCTTTGTGTGAATCATAATTGGGTCAAAGTGCATGTTGGCCGATCTTGATTAACGGGGCATTTTTGATACAAATTGATCTAATTTTAAATATGCGGTACTTGCTAGATCGCTGAAACGGTAATTTGGATATGCAAAATTCCGTCGCTACAGGAGATTACTATGCCTTACATCTTTTGTGTGAATTATTAATTGCGTCAAAGTGCATGTGGGCGATTAAAGGGGATTTTTTTGTAAATTGATATAATTAAATATGCGTAATGCTCTATGCTGAACTGGTTACATGGATTATATGCAAAATTCCTGTGCTACATGAGACCTATGCCATACATCTTTTGTGAGACAATAAAATGTGGTCCAAAATGCATTGGGCCACTTAAGGTGGTTGTTTGCCCGATTATGGTATTGTGTTCTCTACTTGATATGAGAGCCTGGCACTTGCACCACATACACCCCATCAAGTACCGTGGGAAACAAACTTGCGGTTTTGATGGTAGACGCAATAACCCATGTTGCAAAGCCCTATTCAATTACTGTGCTAAAAAAAGTGGTTAAAAACACTAAAACGGGCGGGTTTTTTTGTTTATTATCTTGGGAATGAAATGATTCGAGGGCTCAAAATTGAGGACGACAATGAGACAAATACTGGTGGCCTTGATTGATATCAAAATCGATTACTACTTCCGAGGTAAATCAGGGGGGTCCCAAAGACGATTCAGAACACGCCCTTGAAAGGGGCATTCTTTGATAGTTTAAAATTGAAACTAATGCC
The DNA here is from genome assembly GCA_023653785.1 of Ophioderma brevispina. Taxonomy (NCBI): domain Eukaryota; kingdom Metazoa; phylum Echinodermata; class Ophiuroidea; order Amphilepidida; family Ophiodermatidae; genus Ophioderma; species Ophioderma brevispina. The sequence goes on from JAMKCH010083208.1 coordinate 7,422, forward strand.
AAATGCTTGGTACCATTTCAGCCAAATTTGCTCAGGTTCGGTAAGAGACACTTTGCAAAGAATTAATTCAGGAGTTCATTTACCTACAATAAAATTAGGTCAGATGTGTTTATTTGGCCGTATATGGATGTGTGTGATTTGGTGGTGTACAAACAAGAACGACTTATCAAAGCAAAAAACCGGGGGAGGGGGCGGGGGGGGGGGGGGATACCACGCAAAGTATTAACATCAAATAGATCAGCTACGCTATATATCAGTGGCCATGTTTTCATTGAAATGTTTTTTTCTAGGTCTGGTTGCCTGCACAGGCAGGGGGGGGGGGGGTAGGACACGATTGGCTCGATTTGGGCATTGGGGATTTCCAAACGGTAATTTGGGGAACTGCTACGTGCATTTACCTTGGCAGCTCGGTCTCCCAGGACTTAAAAAAATCATCTCTTAAAACTTGTTCAAAGATCTTAGTAATATCTGATAAATTAAGAAAAAATTATTGACTTCAAACATCCGTAGGGGTTAGTGGATTACCCCGCCGCAAATAGTATAATTTCCAATAAGGTCATTAGAGTTAAATATTCGTGACCAGGCAGGCCTAGTCTTTAGTCAAGTCTGTGTGTAAGTTCGATATGCGTAGGAGGAGCGCCCTCCTACCGTTAAGTCTTTGAAAAACAGAATAGCACCCGGAAGTTGTTGAAGCCGTTTTGAATTGCTGTTGCTGTTATGTTGGCATATGTCCTAACCCCGGCACATGGTCAGTCTTTTGGGTTGCCAGCCTGTTTAACATTTCTTGGAAAATGTGAAAATACGTACAAATGGGCATTTTATAGCACTTTCCCGCCCCGTATGGGACTCAAATTTTAAAAATGTGGTCACATGATATTTTAAAAAAAGTGCAACAATTACAAAAAAATAAAAACGATAAAAAATTAAAAAATTAGTGAATTTTAAGGGAATTTGCTATGACTTCATCATGATGAATATCTCCACAATGGAAAATGTTTTGGACCCTGGGGTGGTGTCAAATGAAAGAGTGAGAGGTTATAGAATACTATAAAGATTCAAACCCAGGGGTGCTACTCCCTAACCATCTCTTGGTTATTGGTTATGCTCATGTTGAGGGATCTCAAGATTAATAATCTCCACAAGGAAAAATGTGTGACCTAGGGTGGTGCCTCAAATGAAAGAGTGAGAGGTAAAGAATACTATAAAATGAAACCCGGGGGTGCTACTCCTAAAACGCATCTCTTGGTTATGCTCATGTTGGACATTTCAAGATTAATATCTCCACAATGGAAAATGTTGTGGGACCCCTAGGGTGGTGTCAAATGAAGCGTGAAGAGGTAAGAATTTACTATAAAGATGCAACCCGGGGGTGCTACTCCTAAAAACATCTCTTGGTTTGCTCATGTTGGGACTTCTCAAGATTAATATATCCACAAGGGTCGGAACAGTGGTGACCCTAGGTGGTGTCAAAATGAAAGAGTGAGAGGTATAGAATACTATAAAAGATGCAAACCCGGGGGTGCTACCCTAACTCTCTTGGTTATGCTCATGTGTGGGACTATCAAGATTAATATCTCACAATGAAAATGTGTGACCCCTAGGGTGGTGTCAAATGAAAGAGAGGTAAAGAATACTAAAAAAATGCAAACCCGGGGGTGCTACTCCTAAACATCTCTGGTTATGCTCAGTTGGGACATTCAAGATTAATATCTCCACAATGGAAAATGTTATGACCCCTAGGGTGGTGTTAAATGAAGAGTGAGAGGTATAGAAAAACTATAAAAATGCAAACCATGACGGGGTTGCTAGACTTTCAAGCTTAATATCTCCACAATGGAAAATGTTGGACACCTTGGGTGGTTGTCATATGAAAGAGTGGGAAGTAAACTAGTTGAGAAATGGAGTTTATTTGCTTGTAAAATTTTTGGGAAACCCTGGACTCGCAAGTTGCACTATGGTATCTGCTTTTTGTCTTGTGCGATTCCGTGTCAAAATCGAGATGTGCACCGCAGCAGTCATGGATTTTTTTCTTTTTTGGTGTGGGATAGATCTTGATTGAGAATGAATCCGAATTTTGAGCTTCGTACGCCTTTCATTTTCTCGCAGGAGCATTCAGAACTTAGGGGGTCACCACAAAATGCTTGTATGATGCAAAAGACAATTTTGAGAGGGCCATAAAAGTAATGGAACCTCCACAACTTTAATAAAAAATCACTATCTGGGGGATGTTCTGGGGGTTGTGTGTAGATTTTAAATCTGTTGCCCTCAAAAACATAATAGCTCCTTTATTTAAAGTTGTTTGGGTTTAAAAATGCAATATCGTCATTGGTGGGACCAAGTTTGGGGGTCAGAACTCAAAAGTAGTAACAATGTTAGTGGCCATTTTTTTTGGTCATTTGAGGCAACAGCAGGAATTTCTACCAGTACAATAACTTCCGTATTAGGTAAGTAATAGTGAGTTACAGCCCATTGACCAAAATAATAATTTTGCATTTTGACATATATGGACCCCCCTGAAAATCATGTGACATTCGACATTCACCCCTCTACTTCAGATTATGTGAAGATACATCATTAAAGAACTGTGCTTGAAAGAACCAGCTTGGTGTTTTGAAGTCTTCATTGTTTTCAGCACAAGATACTTTTGTTGATTATCCCCATAGAATGTATATGGTGATATTCACTGTGCTGACCAATGACCTATGGGTCACATATACTTTGTGTGGAAACTTTTGAGAGTGTATTTTGTTGTGGAAAAATGAATAAAACACCAAGCTAGTTTCTTTCAAGTTAAGTGTTAATGAGTATCTTCAACATATCGAAGTAGAGGGGTGTGCTGGAAAATGTCAACTTGTTTCGGGGGCGGGTCAAATATGTCAAAAAAGTACAATTACATTTTTCGATGGGATGTTACCTCCACATATTTACCTTTTGATGTTGCTCATAATGTATGGAGTGAACGTGCTATGAGGTGACTCTGATTGACTAAAAGATGGACTAATAAAAAAACAAAATATATTTGGAGTGGTCCCTCACAAACTTGTCCACGAATGAACAAAGGTGCTTATTTAGGCCTCATTAACTACAAAAGGAAAACAAGCTATAACTTTATATCCTAGTTTGAATTCACACCAATTATTACCCATAGATAGTGGATTTTCAAAGTTGTGAGGTGCTCAATTACTAATCTGGACCTCTCAACATTGGATTCACATTCGGGCAGCCACTTTTGATGCTGACCCACCTAATTTCCATCGCTCTAGCGCCAAAAAAAACGAAATGGAATATGACACTCAAAATTTCGGGATTTTCATATCTAATCAATGTCTACCACCACTTAAAAGCAAAAACATGGAGGCCTCTTACAGTGAAAGCATTGAAAGCAGGCCGAGACTGGTGGTTCGAGACGCCTTGTTTGTATGTAGAAGGCAATAAAAGACTGTGATAACTGACCGTTATTTGCACCTTGTGATTCAGGTGATCTTGAGATTAACTTGGGCAAAAATATTATACCCCATTGTTTTTCTACATAGTATCCATAATGGGACATAATTATTTTCTTTGATTTTTAGGTCTTCTCAAGTTGCTTCATGATCTTCCCATTGAAACTAGGGCTGGTGTCGACAAGGTTGCTGTAATTGTTGACAAACCATGGACAATTGTGACACACAAATATGATGGAAGAGCTGTATCACTTTTGTTAACCGCCTATTCCAGTTTTCTAAATCAAAATAAATGTAATGCAACTGCCAAATTGACCTTTTTTTAAGATGGAATGTGATTATGTAATCACACTTTTACTTTAACCCCAAGTAAGCTGTTTCATATAAGGAATTCAACAATCTGTGAAATATTTTTAATATATCAAATAGTAGCCTAATGACCTCCAAAGTCGGCCCCACTTTTGCGTAGAAATAGTTCAACCAATGGGCCATTTAAGTGTAGAGTTCTTGTGGAGTTGAAAAGTCAGAGTCAGTGAAGTAATTTGTTTGGTCCATACAATGGCCTCAATCAAGCCTTTGAGTGCTTAATAACAGTATAATAACAAACAAAATAATTAAAAGTGGCATTCATAGATTGATTTGTCGACCAATTGTCACTATCAGGTTTATGATTTACCAACGTGTCGACAAAAGAACAGAAAACACGAAAAAGCTTTGATTGAAAACAATCAGTAAACCCAGTTTTGGTTTTCCATACTAAGTAAGATCAAGGGAAACTGACAGCATTGAAGTCCACGTGTGTTTCAATGGGAAGATCACATTTTTGCCATCAAGTACAGGTTAGGTCAACTTCGAGAGATAATCCAAAAGAAAACAAAAAGTATAGATCTCCAATTTCTTGATATCTCAAGAAAAATTGATGGGGTTTAATGTTCACCCATGTTTCATCACACTGTGTGTACTCTAAAATGAATACAGCATGCTTTTATTGAAAGCTTTTTTCAAATATATAGCAAGATCTTTTATTTACTGTTGTAGTTGTTTGATATTTTTTTCATTCTTTGTGTTATTAAAAAATAATTGTAAATGAAAATTATGGGTCAGTTGGCATATTTTCTTATTTGTAAAAAACCCTGTTTATGGGCCCCAACGGACCCTGATTTTTCAGTTTTGACAGAGATTTTTTTTTTTTAATTTTTTAGTATTTCAAAAAATCATGTAAAATCAGCCTGTTTTTAGCTCAAATTTATAATTTTTGAAAATTGACACCAATTTTTTTTAGGAAAATTTGTAAATTTTTTTCATTTTTCTCTTGATTTTTCAGATTTTGGGAGCTATTTTAGGCCAATGTTGAGCTCCAATAAAAGAAAAAAAAATTAAAAAAAAAAATTCGTCCGACTGACCGACCCACTAGAAAGGGTCCGCTCGCCCGTAAAACAGGGTTTTCGTTTTTTTCGTCGCCCTTAGCTCCCCATATACTGGGTAGAAGGGCAATTGAGATAAGTGCATTGTCCAATGAAATCACATTGGATGATTCATAATACCTGCAACTTTGAGGTATGAGGGCTGTTCTATCCACAGGACAAAATGAAGTACCAATCACTTTTGACAGTGAATTAGAGCTTGGTTTTGCAATTAAAAAGCAATAATTTAAAACTCTAAATGTAAATGAAATATGATAAGGCATAAAAAAATTGTTTGTTTGGGCATAACCCGACCGACCCTAAAAAAAACCTGCCGACTCAAAAGTTTTTATGCAATAAATTAGCACAAAATAAAAAAAAAACTATTTGACTGACCGACCAATTATTTCATCCACCAAATTAAAAAAAATATTTTTTTACCAAACAAGACGAACAAGTAACAAAACAAGACAATTAAAAAAACAAAACAAGTAAAAATAAAAGACCTTGCTATGTCATGAAAAAAAGTTTTTTAATAGTAGCATCTTTATTCATTTGGAGGTTAAAACATTGAGAAGATCTAAAAAAAAAAATTAAAAAATAATAATCTGACCCGACCTGTACCCGAGATTTTTCTCTGTTATGCCAAACGAAACATATTGTTTTAATGCCTAAATTTAGGTGTTCAATAGTGCCAGCGTTTATGGACAAGCAAAAACAGAAGAAGCTAACTCAAAGCAAATAGCAGAAACTAACTTCACAGCTAGTATGTTGCTGTGTAAGTGGTCTCAAATCATTTCTCACCACATAATGGGCGGGGTGAATAAGTAGGGGTTCATGTTTTAACGTATGATACGGAATATCTAGGGGTCAAAGATGGCGTCATGTGACCATGATAAAAATCAAGTGTTTATACATGTGTTAGTTTGTTATCCATATTCCAGATCAGAAATGGTGTGGATCCTTGTAATTCAGGACATTCGTAAAAAACGGTTTTAGATTTTTTAAACGAAAATTTTATTCCACTAAAGTGGATTCTTGGTAATGAAAAATCAATTAACACCTAAAGTCTTCTTAATTTTATTTCTGGTAAGAGTACCAATTTTTTTAAGTTTCAAAAAACTGACAGATAGGGTATTTAATACAGAATTGGAGCCTCAGATTTCCATAAAATGCAGTGCCGTACCTCAGAGTGGACGCAATAACTTACCAAGCTTAGAATATTAGGGAGCAAGAAGAGGCTTAACCCAATTAAGCTCTTGAGCTTCAGAAAAGATTATGCATCGATCATCTAAGTCTCCCGTTATAAATCATTACATACCAAAAATAGAATTAACTCTATCTATAGTTTCCAACACTCCAAAAAATTATAAAAAAGGGTTAAGTTCTTGAAAATGTTTTAGGAATGATAAGAACAGAGAATAAAAAGAAGATTACTGGGTAATAATAGGATCGAGAACAATCACTGTACCCAGTAGGACAAAAAAAGCATTCTAAAACAGCTGTGGAGAATCTACACAATTTCATGGTTCCTGGCTGGTTCATGCGCAATTGACCCGGTTTACATGCTGTGCATTGACATTATTGGAG
>JAMKCH010083210.1:0-11994 GCA_023653785.1 Ophioderma brevispina
CCTACATTATCCACCTAGAAAGACAAAAATGCTATGGCTTTAATGATCTCGTTTTTCTTAACCCTTTTTTAACGTGACAAAAAAACGTTAGAAAAATGACTCGGCTCAAGTATCGACAAGCAAAACCAAAAATGAAGTAAAACAAGCCTAACCCAAGGTCCAAAAAGTTTAGGCCTCGCCTTCTTCAATCAGTGGTCTACTTGCGCTGCTCCTAATTTCAAGCTAGGCCTATGCCTGTTGTGTATGTGTATAGGCCTGAGAGCCCCAGGCAGGTTTTGTTACAAAGTCCAGCATTGAGACAAGGAAAACTATCAATTTTTTCATCATACTACAAGCCAAATAGACATTATAATTAGCCCATAGACTTATAATAGCTTTTAAGTTTTAAAACAGGATTTTGTCATGACAGCAAAAAAAAATCTTTCCCAGGCAGCTTTTAATCATCAATCACATGTACACCAATTTTCAGGATGTTGAACATGTTTTTTTTATTCTTTCAGGCATATGTATAAATTGTGTTTTGTTTTTTGAGGATAGTAATCAATACGTCAAAATATTATTTGCTAAATCCAAGCTTTTAATATGTTAACAGGCCATATAAAAATATGCAGATTCTCAACTTTTTCTGGCAGAGACTTAGCAATCACTTTTATGTCTGTCTGTCCGTCTGTCTGTCATGTAAAAGCTTGTTACGAATTTTTCTGGAGTTTCGTAAGGGATACGATGCTGTAACTTGGTGGGAGGAAGCGGAAGATGAGTTCTGGACTTGATTAGATTTTGGGCATGAAAATGTAATTAAGTGTCTAATTTGCATAATGTGAGAAAATGTTCCCACCAAGCATGTGTACAAGGTATCTAGTTCATCAGGTGTATCGATGATTTACCTTGGTGGAAGGAAGCAGGTTGAATAGTCTTCGACCTGACTAGATTTTGGGCAAATTAGGTATGCAAAAGAGCTAATGAATATGCAAAAAATCAACATAATTGCTATATTTTTGAACTGTACATCGGATATGCGCAAAATTCCTTAACTGCATGAAAGCCGATCATGGTGCACATATTTTTTTGCAATTGGTGAAAGTATGTGATATATGTCGCTTAGTATCCAAATTAGCTAATTAAATATGCATATTTTGGCTGAATCACTGAAAAACGGTACATCGGATAAGCAAAATTCCTTGGCTACATGAAAGACCTGCAATGCATACATCTTGTGTGAATCATACATGGGTGAAGTGGTATTTTGGGTGAACATATGCTAATTGTTCTAAATAGGCAAATTTAAAATTTTTTTCCTGCAGACTTGTGTAACAAATTATATAGAGTTCCGTAAAAAGATGCGACTTGGAAGGAAGTGGGTTGACGAGTTCTTGACCCGATTAGAATTTGGACATATTTTCTGGCAAATAGGTATGGCAAATGAGTAATTAATATGCAAACATAAGCACAATTCTATATTTTTTGAAATGTCCATCGGATACACAAAATTCTTGCTGCTCGTGGGCGCTCTTTTTGCAATCTGAAGTATGGAGATATAGGTAGCTTAGAAGTATGCAATGAGCTAATAAATAGCGTAATTGCTATATTGCTAAACGGTACATCGGATAGGCACCAAAAATTTTTCCTTGCTAATGAAAGATACTATGCAATACATTCAGCTTTTGTGTGAATTATAATTGGGTCAAAGTGACAAAGGTCTGTACCTCATTTTTGGGGGGGGGGGTAACAGGTGCAGTTCGTGATTCCAGCCCCTTCTGTGTTATCACTGTTCCTAGATTATCCTGAGAAAGCTATTCACAAAATTTGAGTTGCTCCTATCTGGCGGGTTTTGTGTATGAGCATTGCTTGTGTCAAATAGGCTACTGTACTGTAATTTCGTTACGGACCGACAAATTACAAAATTGCGAATTCTTACAGATACGGCCGATTTGCACAGGTACACGTTGATTACTAGGCCTAAACGGTTCAGATGATATAAAATCTCAACTTTTGAAAGTAAGTCGGGGGGACGAGGTTTGGGATCACGAAAGCCCAGTTAATGTATTTTTTGTAAAAACCCACACGCTTTGTGTAACTGTTTTTTTTTTTTTCGAGATTTTTATAGGCTGGTTGGATTACGGCCAAAACAAAATTTTTTTGACCAAAAGTGTCATACTAGTTCGGAAAGGAGTACGAATTAAACAGGGGGCCGACACAAACCGCTGGATTTGGGGATTTGGATTTTCCAAACGGTACGTCAATTACGTGTATTTTCTATGGCAGCCTCGAGTCCCAGTGCAGTGACATACAAAAATCCCCTTTTAAACATTCGTTCAATAAGTCTTATCATGATAATTTTAGAAAAAAAATATTGACTTCAAAATCCGTGAGGTTAGTGGATTAAGCCCTTCTGCAAAAACAGTGAAATTTCCAAAAAATGCCTCATTTAGATTTAATATCTGGGGTTGGGGGGACAGCACTTTAACCTTTAGTCAAGTCTCTGTCCGAGGTGATAAGAGCGCCGTTCTAGCTACCATTAAGTCTTGAAAAAAGACTAGCACTATGTTGATGCCGATTGCTAAATATTCAAATCAAATAAGACAGATGGAAGATTCTGAGCGCTCGCTTCTCAGGTTTGAACTGCCTCATATTATACATACAGATTCAATAACCAAAATATGGGGGGGGGCACATACATATGTGAGTTGTGGAGTCCCAAATCGTGTACCACGCAATTTTCAATACGGGAATAAACCCACTCGTTTAAACCGCGGTATTCATGGCCAAATTGATTCCATTGAAAAATGCGTGGTACACGATTGTTGCACTCTATGGTGATATGTAAACAGTGGATTTTGTGGTCTCCTTGTCTTGAACTTCGGTTTCAGGCGAGAAATAAGGGAGCGTCATTACCCGGGGGCCCTTGTATCAAAGTTGGATCCTGATGCGTGAACAAGAAAACGCGTAAAAAAAAAGGGTCTCTTTTTTCGAACAGGCGATGTACGGCTTAACATTGATTATGGTGCAAAAACAGCAAATAGGAAAAAGGGTATGTTTTTTTTCGTAACGCCGAAATTGTGATGTACGCGAGTTCAAAATCATAAAATACCTGTAATTTTTGAACGTAAGCAACCGATCAAAGCCAGATAATAAGGTTATTTAGCAACGCAAGCATTGTTACTTGTTTTAACACTTAAGTGACCAAATTTGTTTTCGCGCTGCCGCTTTCGGCGTGGGATTTTTGCGCCTAAATTTTTGTAATTGTTCCTGACTTTTAAATGCGCCTTCTTTTCATACCAAAAATTAAAATCGCCAAGCCGTTATGAGTTAAATAGTGGGGGCCCTGGACCCCCCCCCCTTGGGCACTAACGGAAAGTCATTTGAGAATATTTTTAAAAAATAAGATAGAAACCGAAACCAAGCAATTTTTTCTGATATAAGTTCACCACATACATGTAATTAAACAATATATTAACAACTTAAAAATATTAAGCCTTTATGTGCTGAAAACAAACAATTTCATCAATGTACTTTGCCAAACCGTTACTGTAGAAAACCCTATGGGGAAATTGACGTTATTTTTTTCAAAACCCGTAAAAAATACAGGATTTCCAACCGCTGTTTTTTGTGTTAAATATAAGTAATTTGGGTCTTCGAAATATATATCAACATAAAGAAGTTTTCAAAATGTTGATGTAAGCTCAAGGCTCATTGAATTTTCCGTCTTGTGCCAATTTTCGCGTTTTGAAAACAATGTTGGCCCCTACTTTGCCCCAAAATCACGAAATCTCATTTTTTATGTGTGATTTTGGGTTGTCTTATGATCTCACATGTGGTATGAATTTCGTGCAGAATTCCTCGGGAATGTGTTTCCTTAGGGGGTCCCATGGACCCCCCCCCCTGGCACCAACGGGATGAAAAACCCACTTGGTCACTTAGTGTTAAGGTAGCAAAAACTGACAAGACTTGTTTTATGGAGCAAAAACAACAAAAATGCATTGTTTATAGGGTATTTTTTTTAGTTTGTGGAAATACTTGTTTAGAGGGTGCCATTCGGAATTCCATGTTCAACGCATCATATCCAAGTTTAAAATACAACTGGCCCCCCCGGGGTCATTATTTAAGCCAGGGGAATGGAGGATTTCAACTTTTTTTTTCGGCAAAAATTTTTGCGTTCCCCCCCCCCCCCCTCGGCTTCCGTCAAAAATTTTCACGTCCCCCCCCCCCCCCCCCTTGATAATGCTGAATTTTCCATTTACAAAAGTTCATGTTCCCCCTCGTCGCGGTGTGAAAAATTTCACGTTTCCCCCCTCTATCTTACAAACATTTTTCGGGGTTTTCCCCCCCCTCAAATCTCCATTCTCCCCCCTTCCCCCCCCCCCCCCCCGGCGTAACTATGACCCCTCCCTACATAGATCTCGACTTTTTTGCACTAAAAACTCCTGCTATTCAGCAGTTCAGTGGCCACCAAGTCGTATCTGCACAGATATCGAACTTTTTGCATCACAGGAATATGACGTGCAGTTTTCCTTATATAATTTTGATTCAAGTGCAAGGAAAATATTTATGTGTCAAAAAATTACATTTATTTGTACTTTAAACCTGTAACCTCTATTACAAAAAAACATCGGTGAAAATCTTCAAATTGTAAATTACACCGCGCTCATTGCTGTTTGTTTTTAAATTGTGTCCTAAATTGTGGAGTAAAGTCCCTTGTAATTACTGTTTAAAACGATTTTCATATATACACACAGTCGATAAGGATATTGCTGAGGTTCGGTGTAGGTTTTAAGGAACTAGTGCATCCCCCCCCCCCCCCCCCCGTGTGTGACATTTACCTATGGTTTAACCTTTGACCTCAGATTGTTCTGTGCTCAGGTCAGACTCAGCGGTCATTTTTGACCAAATTTGGTGGTCATATGGTATCTCTATGCAAATTGACCTCTAGATGACCTTTGACCTTTGGGTTGCTCTGAATTACAAACCCTGCAAACAGGGCAGAATGTGCCCCTCCCCTACCTTCAAGATGCCAATATTCACCCCATCATATGTCAAGCATACCGAAACAAGACAGATCTCTATTTAGTCGTATAGGTCATAATAGCTTACGTAAACTGTCTGATATAGGGATTAATGTGTTTAGGGATTACAGTACATAGGCAGGTTTTTAAGTTTTACTGTTCGGGTCATGTTAAGCTCCTCCGTATCAATCATGGATAAACGCGGGAAATTGTGATGTAAATAAGTGGTCTCAACCCACTGAGGCTTGCTGCCATAGCAGTTTGCAATTTGGAACGGTATTAAATGTTGACTACTTGACCATACAACATTGTAGTTATTTGACTTAGAATGACCCTCTTGACCTTGAAATGAACCGTCCAACAATGTTTCGGGCAATGAAAGCTTACTACACTACACTACACCCATCAGTTTTTCATGACCATACTACCATGTGTATGGATTTTGCTGTGGATTGACCCACCCCCCATGACCTTGAAATGACCATGAAACAATTTTGCACTGAATGTTGACCATACCCACCAAGTTTCACATCATCCTACCACATATTAGTGATTTGAACCTTGGATGAACCCCCATGACCTTGAAATGACTTTACAAATTTTTTTTGCACAAGAATGCTGATGACACCCCGCCACCAAGTTTTCACACCCTCCCTAAACCCCTAACTATGTTTGAACCTTTGAAGGCCCCCACAGGTGACCTAAATGACCTTCAAATTTTTTCGGCACTGAATGTGCCAAAACAAAAAAACCCACCAAGTTTCATCAATCATCCTGCCTACAATTGCCAAGGCTTATATCCTTTAAAAATCACGCCATTTTTGAGTGCATTTGACCTTTGACCCAGTCACAACCCAACCCCCACCGCCGTCGAAACACTCATCCACCGACTACTTGGTGACATCCTGGTTCACAGATGGGGCAACCATACTTGATTGATCAAAAGATATCGTGTTTACGAGACTTATATCCCCCTATTTTTTTTGATGACCAAATTGGACCACTATTTTTTGACCATTATTGACCTTTGACCCATGCCGGGCACAATGCCCCACCAAAACACACATGCACCCACACATGCCCCACCCGTCCGAACCATCCCCTTTCTCCTTTGTTCCAAATCTATGGTGCGAAGATGACCACCTACTTGGCTTAGATCAAAGATATCGTGTTTACAAGGGTTATACAATTTAACCCATTTTTTTGACCAAATGTGACCCTATTTTTGACCATATTTTACCTTTAAAAACTCAGTGATTTGAGAAAAATGTAAAGAGGGGTGTTTTTAGCATATCATTTTGTGCTTAACAAAGTTTTAAGGTTTGGCCTTAACACTAACAATCCATTAAAACGTGGACATTTTAAAGGGGTCGCGTATATTTAGTTTGATAGTTTTTCGCATCGCACTGTCCCCACTGATCTCTAAACAATGGATTGGCCACACAACTGTAATTGTATATAATATGAAATGGACACGGCGACATCTTTGTCTTCCGAACACAATAGTATTCCAGAGACAACTCTGTTGAACAGAAGTTGGTATCCCGTGTGGCACGTTTTATGAGACATGCCATCCCATAGCGCACACAAAATGAGCTCAATGAATTGACATGATTCTGTAGTCTGTTAATGTCGTTTTAATCCACATTTTCAAGGGACCCAATTCTTGTATAAATGACTCGCTCTTAACACCTGCTTGGCTCTTTTTGGATGACCAATATGGCCGTCAGTGCCTCAATTACGAGCCAAGGTTTTCCAATATCATTGTATAAGATCATGTTCGACCCACTAATGGCGCGGTTCAGCAATCTACGTACTTTTCAATGTACCGAGCAGCGCTTCTTTGAAATGATGAAGAGCTTTCCTAATTTATTTTTAAAACTATATTTCTCAAGAATCCCAGGCTCATTTTATAAAATTAAGGCACAATTGTATGCCCATTTTTTGAATATTTTATTATATTTTTAAAGGAGAATTACATGATTTTTTTCAAAAAAGGTGTGTTTTTAATTTCAATGTTAAAATGTAAACGCGATAGTCTTTCATACAGGCCAGAACTGACTAACCACCCAGGTCAACGTTCAGTTGGTGTGAAAGACTCACATGGCTTGTGGCCAAACGAATAGCGCTAATAATAACCTGGCTGCTTCGTTAAATCTTCCTACTGCTTCGAACGTTAAGCATGAAAATGCTGTTTTCCTTCCTCGCAAGGAATACTCCACTGACCATGAAACCTCTGGTACGTCCATAGTTAGGATATTTTCCATTATATATGTGCCTATAATTCATATCAATAAAATCCCTTAAAGGGGGATACCCGATTTAAGTATATAATGTTTCCATCTTGATAGAATGGCCTTCACCCCAAAACCACCCCCATCTGTAAGGTTCGCGCCCGATATTTCAACGTTTTCCATGTGAGAGCTAAATACTTGATTTTGTAATCCCCCATAGAGACCTGTGTAAAATTACTATTGGTCGATACCAAATTGTACACATTTTCGCTCGTAACTTCAAACCACAACCTTCCTTTAGCCCCAAGATTTCACAGGCAAATGGAAAAAAAAAAAAAAGAAAAATAGTGGCTTTCTTCAATACCAAATTGGTACCACTCTGTTAAATCAGTTCTTGGGACGAGGCGTAGTATTAGCGCCATGGCCCTTTAAAAACCTTTTCTAAAATCAGGTTTTTGGACTCGGCTATTACCCGATCGGACCATGGCCTTTAAATTATCATTGCCCTTTTTGTTGGCCCGATCATGCCACTATGAATTCAGACCAACAGATGAACATACACAACGGTAGCAATACAGAATTTAACGTAACTTCCAATCCACCCGAAAAGATGACTTCTTTTCCCTCATACTATCACAACTCTTCGCCGTTGTAATGGCCCGCGTAATGGGCAATGATGACGTAAGAATTAACCGAGCTCGTTCTGAATTGCGTCACACCGTGCGGGACCCTGTAATTCCGCGTACAATTGACATCAGAGAACACAGTTGAAGGTTTGCGCACAACTCATCGTAACGCTACAGCTTCGTATGGATTGTAGTCGAATCCCATGCTGTTAGACGTCCTATATCGATGTAAGAACTCAGCGACAATTACGTGTCATGCAAACCTTTCTTCTAAAATTTCAATCCGCTTCTTCTGCAATCCACTTGAATTTAACTTTGATCTTCAGCGCGGAGTTGTCAATGACAGAAGCAACAGGACATCCAGGTTCCTTCGTTTCATGATGGCCGGTAGCACTCGCAATATACTGTTGGCACTCTACACTCTGTTGAGAAGGACTTCACAAATGTCCTAATAGCATTTTCTTATATCGCTCTAAGACTTGTTTAGACGGGTGGGTGTAGCAAGTTCAATCTGCGATAACGGACATCGATTGAAGGCCAAAACTTGAAAGGTGATTTGTATCTGATTCCTGCCAAGTACGCTGCCATTCTGGATAAAGATCCAAAACCGAGCAGCTCAAAGTAAGACTATAATTCATGCGATTGATGAAGGCCACTAACCCAGCAATATCAATCCCTGGTCCACCACCGATTGAACATACTTTGATATCCCAATTTGCTTCGCCATGCTGATGAAGTAAAACGAGTTTTGCCACATCATTTCGTATACCAGATGGCTGTGTTTGACAAAGTAGAGGAACACGTAGGCGCATTGGTTGACGGGATCCCGCCAGTCGATCCCACAATCATTGTTGCTCAGTTGAGTCTTATAGACAGCATATATTCGTCGAAGCGCTTTCTGTACTTTTAGTACTCTTTCGTTGTCATCTCTGGCCGGTAATTTGAGTACGCAATAATGACAATGCATTGCCTGTTTTTATTTGAAAAAGATTCGCCATCTTGTTCGCCGTTTTAATCGTTGATTTTGTTTTGCACCTGTTAAAGAATGTTACAGACCTGAATAGATTCGAAAAATGACAAATAAATGGTTTGATACATTAGAAACACTGTTTTAACATTTTGCTGTTTAAAAAGAGGGTGTTTCAAAAGTTCTGTTGTGTTAAGTTTTAAACCCGTTGTTTAGTTTTAAAAACATGTTTAGTTTGTTGTTATAACATGTTGTCTAAAACAAGGTTGTATAATTTTTAATTTTTTTTTTAAAACAACCGCAATACTTTAAACACCAACGGCTTGTTACCACCCTGGTCATCGCTCACAACCTTGTTTTTAAAAGTCAAATTAACAACTTGTTTAAAAAATTTAAACAACTGATTGTTTAACTTTTAAACAGTTGCTTACTTTTTTAAACAAGTTGCTTAATTTTAAACAAGTTTGAGTTTTGAGCGATGACAGGGAACAGCGTTTGTTCAAATTTTAACCAACTGTTAATTTTTGTTCTAACAGTTGGGATCGTCTTAGGACAAGGTTTCGTGGTTTGACCAGGTTCGCGTCCGAATTGGCCAAACTCTGCAGTTTCTGTTTTGATGATAAAATTTTTTTCTTGAGTAAATGTTTGTGAGCAATTTGAATCTGAAGCCAAAGTGCATAACCTTCCCAGTTTTCCTGATAAAAAGAATTTGTTGTAACCCATGTTTAAAATTGAGCATTATCCCGGTGAATAGTTTCATGTACTGTACGATGTAGATGGACATTACCAGATCAGATTCATACAATTAAGAAGTCAATACACTTCCTAAGGATAAAGCTACAGAAGCATTGCAGCCCGGCGGCACTTGTTTAAAATTGTGCGTTACAAGAAAACGCGTAAAAGGTCCTTTTTTCACAGGCGATGTACTCCATCATTGGAATTAGGGTTCAAAAACAGTCAAATGTGGAAAAAGGGGATGTTTTTGTGTAACTCCTAAAATTGGGGATGTACGTGGTTTTAGGGGAATGTAATGCTCAAAGCGAAATCAAAGTCATCAAAAACATTGTAAATCAAAGCAAGATAAATAAAGGGTATATTAACGACATGATGCATTGCTTACTGTCTAGGGTAGCCAAAATTAGACAAAAATGCTTGTTTTAGTAAGTGATGAAACAGACCTTGTTGGTATGTGTGTTTAGGTATGTTTTGTAGGGGTGGGAGTGTCGTGGAGCAGGTTACCTGTTTAGGGTGCAATTTGTAATTCCACGTCACACGCATCATAATCCCCCTTTGAACTATAAGTGACCCCCCCCCCGGATTGCAAGGGTGTTTTTTTTTTTACAAACATGAGCCCTCTTATAGGTTTTTACGCATTAAAGATCCGAGGCGATTGGCCTACAGAACCTATTACAAACAACTGTTGGGTGCTTATGTTCAAAGGCCAAAAATGCACAGTTTCTAAATATGATAAAAACAAATTTCTGAGGGAAAAATATGTGTAGAATCTGAATCTTAAGTCCGGAAATGAAAATTATAATAAGGAAGTGTAGGATATAGACGCATATGGCAAGCTATTTGTGAAATAAATCGATAAACTAAACTCAGTTTATCTCGAAACTCAGTTTTTCGAATTGAAAACTGAGTTTTTTCCAACGCTACTGATTTTCCAGAAAACTAGTTCCAGACAAACTGAGTTTATCGATAAACTGAGTTTATCAATTTGGAAAAAACCTAGTTTTTCGATTGATAAACTCATTTATCGATCAACTCAGTTTATCGAAAAACCAGTTTTCCGATCGAAAACTTGAGTTTATCGATAAACTTATTTTACAATTGACAAAGCTAGGTTTATCGAAAAGCTTAATTTTGCACTTGAAAACCCTAATTTTCACTTGAAAAACTGAGTTTATCGAACTCAATTTTTCATGCAAACTGGGTTTTCGAAAAACCAAATTTTTTTCGATAAACCCAGTTTTTCATCTTGAAAACCTGGGTTTTCGAAAAACTCAGTTTATCACTTGAAAAACCGAGTTTATCGATAAACTAGTTTTTCGATTTGGAAAATTAGTTTTTCGATTGATAACCTCAGTTTACGATAAACTCAGGTTTTTCTGAAACTCCGTTTTCTGGAAAACTCAGTTTATCGGTTGGAAAAACTCAGTTTTTCAATCGAAAAACTGAGTTTTCGAGATAAACTGAGTTTATCGATTTATTTACACAATAGCTTGCCATATGCGTCTATATACTACAATTCCTTCATATCATAATTTTCATTTCTCGATCTGAAGATTCAGATTCTACACCAATATTTTTCCCTCAAAAATTTGTTTTTTATCATATTAAAACTGTGCAATTTTTATGGCCTTGAACTATAAGCAAACCCAACGTGTTTTGATGAGTTCGTGTATTGAGCCATCGCCTCGCTATCTTTTTAAATGCGTAAAAACCTATGAGGCTCATGTTTTGGTAAACAAAACACCCTTGCAATCCGGGGGGGGGGTCACTATATTCAAAGGTGGATATTATGCGTAACGGGGAGCTTACAAATTGTCACCCTAAACAGGTATTGTTCCACCGACTTACAAACATCCCTAAACAACTATTTTGTCTGTTTTTACACTAATACCACCCCTTAACAAGCATTTTTGGTCAGTTTTTTGCTACCCTAGACAGTACCATGCATTGTGTCGTTAATATAGCCCTTTTTATCTTGCTTGGCTTTAACAATGTTTTTGATGATTTTGATTTCTGCTTTGAGCATTACATCCCTCCAACACTTACATCACAATTTTAGGGTTCCAAAAAACATCCCCTTTTTTTCCACATTTTGCTGTTTTTGAAAACCCTAATCATGTATGCTCGTACATCGCCTGTTGAAAAATTGCCTCTTTTTACGCGTTTTCTTTTTCACGCATCAATTTTAATACAAGTGGCCGCCGGGCTTGCATGTTCTGTAGGCTTTATCCTTAGGAAGTGTATTGACTTCTTAATTGTATGAATCTGATCTTTAATGTCGCACCTCATGTACATACATGCACTATCACCGGCATAATGACAATTTTACCATGGCGTTTTACAACAAATTTCTTTTTATCAGGAAAACTGTTGCAGGTTTTGGCAATTTTGGCTTCAAGAAGTCAAATTGCTCACAAACATTACTCAAGAAA
>JAMKCH010083212.1:0-10668 GCA_023653785.1 Ophioderma brevispina
TCATGGGTGTCATTTTTAAAATGTGTTCTTGGGTGTTTTGAAAGGGGGCAACATTTGTACAGGGTAAAACAATAAAAGTGTTTAAATTGTTTTAAATTTATACAGTCTGTTCGGCTGCTCAAGGTTTCTAAAAAGGGTACGTTTGCCATATTTACGGCCTATTATTTAGTACAATAGGCTCAAGAAGTTCAAGGTCATTATATATAGAATGGTCCGATTTGTTGAAATGGTTTTAAATCGTTCATTGGTTATACTAATAAGAAAATTATAGAGATTCCGTGTTTCATCTTTCAAAGTTCGAACTTTTAGAGATACCCTGATTAGTGGTCTCCCATAGACCCCTGTGGACCACGGCCATATTTGCCCTCTTAATTATTATCAAAACGTTCATTGACAAAGCGCACCTTTTATGTTCGGCTTCTGTACAGTAAGAAAACAATTGGCAACCATTTTTATAACAAACCGAGGAATCTGAAATTGTACCCACAGTGTGACCTTGAACCTGTTTTGTATTGTAACTCTTGTTACTAAAAACAACAGGTAAGGGGGCGGCAAAAACTATACCTTTCGAATCTGAAAGAGTACTGAACATGATGGTTATACTTTAAACACATTTTGCCCCCTTATATATTTTCCCCCGGTATAAACCAGTGTAAAGTTTGCCCCCCTAGAATTCAACCCAAGAAACACATTTTTAAAAAATGCAACCCATGATTTTTGGGAATCCTATTAACAATATGGTTTAGAAAAACCTGGTTGCAAGATTGTATATGAAAATTTTCACAAAAATACGTTCCACATGTATAAACATCACACGCGCGTCTGACTGTATTGCCAGTTGAATTTCATTGTCTGACTCGAAACTTCGCGACGTAAAAAACAAATTCTATGTGCGAACAAGTTATGGTGAACTTAAAGGATGGTTAAAAAAGTCAAAACGTCACCGACGACCACTATTCGGCAAATCTTTGAAAGAAGTATTTCATGAAAATAGCCAGCATCGTTAAATCCTTCCTAGGAAGCCTTTTACATTCGTAACTGAGGTGTTACTGCGAATGCGGACTAGTATTCAGAAAAATGGCGGCATTATTCTCGATGGCAAATATCGACGATCACCTGCTCCGCGTTTGAAACGTTCCTTATATCACACAATATTATAGTACTAGAGAGAAGTTGACAATGTAACCGTAAACTATCGCCTGTGCGCTATTTGCAAAAACTTTGACGTAATTGTGTGTGCGTTTATTCATACCGTTTCACAACATGTGGATCACAAGAAAATCCACCGGGACCACATTAGACAACCTTCAGCATGGAAGAAATAGATATAGAAGGAACCACACCGACCCATTGACGTTGAACGATCTTCTGCCGACATCACTAATTGCAATTGTATTCATATTCTCTCAAGTGGCCCGAGGATAATCCTATTCCGATTTTCTGGCTTGAGAAAATTCGTCAGTTCGTGGTTGTTTCTAATTGCGTAAAGATTCTCGTGTGAAGCGAGATACAAGTCCGGTGGGAGCAATAGTCCGGGGACCATAGACGATAACGAATAAAGCGTGAACAACTAATGTTGCGTAAAGAGTCAACTGGATGATGCCCCTTCTGTTCACCATTGTTCCCGGGACTATGAGTACGACGGAAAATGGGTACTTCTACACCGGGTCATCGGGAATTAGCGAATCCGCCCGCGATGAATTACTGCCAAACAGAACGAAGACACGAATCAAAAATTGAGGGGACCGCCCGCACTAGCCTGCACTTTCCTTACCTGCATACCCCCTACTTCCTCTCGCGTTTTCCACACCCACCAAACACCCGTTTTGTACCCGCAGTGCATACAACTTTTTGCGGGGCGTCCCCCATATTCTGCCCCACCTACTCCTTTTCCGACATTCCATACTCAATATACTATCTCCGGCTCCTTTCCCCACCCCCCCTCACTTGCCATACCTGCCAGTCTTTATCCCCAGTCTATATACTCTCCCCTTCCATTCCTTCCCTCTTTACCCACCCCCCCCGATTTGCTTCAGTCACTCTCCCCCCCTCCCGCTCCATGCAATCCGATCAACACGCCCGAGGGGTTCTTGGATTTTGGACAGGAAACCCATGCTCGTTCCGAAAAAACGAGGGACTAGCTGCAAATGCGGGCCTACCGCTGGGGGTATCAAATTCAAATTAATCAAGTTCTAGTCCCGCTGGGGGCCCCCGCTGGGGGTACAACTTCTTGTGATTGTGGACTGGCTCAATGAACAATAGGACAAAATAACCTAAACATATCAGCATATACGCCTAAAACATTAACCCTAAGGCGACAAAATAAAAAACCCTGTTTTACGAGCCCCGACCGACCCTGATTTTTTCAGTTTGCATATTTTTTTTTGTTGTTTTTCCAAAAATCATGTAAATCTGCCCTGTTTTTCGCCCAATTTATCAATTTTGGCCATTTTAAAGAAATTTGTTTGTAAAAAATTTTCATTTTTTTTTCTTGATTTTTCAGATTTTGGGGGGGCTATTTTTTTTATTTTTTTTAGGCCAATTTTTTAGCTCAGAAAAGAAAAAAAAAAAAAAAAAAAAAAAAATTCGCCCGAACGACCGACCCTACTCGAAGGTCCGGCTCACGTAAAACAGGGTTTTTTCTTTTTTCGTCGCCTAAGTGTGTATTTTTTTACTTGCAGTGGTACAGTGTCCTTTTTTTTAGTATATTGGCTATTTTAAAAAATGTGATTCTTTTCATGGATTGAGAACAGTCCCGCATGGGGTATAATCTCACTGCAATCCACAATAAATGTTTTATTTTGTTCATCATAGATTAGGCCTACCTCACAATACAATATGTAAATGATTATGTAAATAATGCATTACATTGAAAAAAAATTAATTTCTTACAATATTAATCAAAATATTTTGCATACAGAAAGATGTTTTAATACAATTTTTTATAAGTGTAATTTCAAAAGAGTTATAACTAACTGGGAACTATAACTGGGATAATTCTAGTGGAAATATAGTTAAAAAAGCACAGTAAGGATGTCAATACTTACTGCTGTAAAACCTTGGTGTAGATTTTTACTGAAATTAGTATATTTTTCACCAAAGCTGGTCCAACCAATTAGGGGCCGGGTTATTTTAACTGAAATTGGGTCCCGTTAGGGTCCACTTTCAGAACCCCTGGAACTAGCATGAGTGGCCAACAAAATCCAATACGCCCCCGGTCCAACTTTCAAATTTAGATATTATTAATAATTCAAAATTAAAAATTTTATGTTTTTTCACACTGGGGCATCTTTGAGCATTAAAGCTGAAGTTCATAACTATGTACATTAACTTTCTGATATAACTAAAACAACAACAAATACACAACCGGAATACACCGGACCAAATGGTTGTAAATATGCAATATACTTTACACTTATACGTGTTCGGACAAAAATTTTTTCCAAAAATTCTACAGTCATAATTGCTCGCCGATCAGCGATTGCGGCAAGAGGATTGGTGATCAAAGGGTCCCGCTGTTGAAATCCGTTTCCTTTTGTGGCGGCGATGAAATGGAATCAACAATTAAAAATCGGATTGTGTATTGTTGTGGTCCGGCTATTCTTTTTCTTTTTTCCTTCCATGAATTAAGCAATCTGTATAGTACATAGGCCATATTCTTTGTCCGCCGTAGCTTTGGCCATTTGCGCCGTGAACAAATCATGATCTGCGTAGGGGCCTAATCGATTCTCACAACGCGCAAAATCTCACTTACATCTCGCAAAAATCTCACTTATATCGTGCAACATTTCACTAACAACTGCGCGCAAAATCTCACTTACATCACGGCTCAAAATGGTCACTTTTATCGCAAAAATCTCACTTTACCCAACCAAAGCGCAAAATCTCACTTCTATCATGCAAATCTGACCTACAATCGTGCAAAAAATATCAACTTATAACGCTCAAAATTCTCATATGTGCAAAATTTCAACTTATAGCCGCAAAATCTTACTTATAAATACGCACAAACTTTCTTATACAGCGCGCAAAAATCTCATTATATATAAACAGCGCAAAATCCTCACTAATAATCACGCAAAAATCTCACTATATTGCGCCAAAATTCGCTTTACAGCGCGAAAAATCTCATTTATCCAAGCGCAAAATCTCACTTATACAGCGCGCAAAATCTCACTTACATCGCCCAAAATCTCACTTTATACGAGCAATTCTCAATTAGACAGCGTAAATCTCAAACTATACAGCGGCAAAGATGCACTAATAATCGCGCAAAATCTAACTTATTAAAACGTATATATGCGCGAAAATTATCACTTATACAGCGCGTTAGATATTGTCCCTCTGACGAGCCCGAACGCGGAGTGCTATTTTTGTGTTGCCAATGCATTTTGAATCTAAAATATTTCAGCCATTAATCCTCTACTTAAAGAAGCAAACATAAAGTGAGCAATACAAATTCGTTGTCTTTAGCCTCATATTAAATGTCCCCGATCTGTTTTTGTGGTTATGTTTTTTTATGTGTAAACTTACCTCTATTCCCTAAGGCTAGAGTTTCGAGCAAATTGAAGAAATGTCTATTTTGTGAAATTGCCAGTGGGCCCCCGCCGCTTAAAGTACCCAACCCAGGCTCAGGGACAAAATGACCTCAATGTTGCTGATATTCCCACATCGGATTTGTTTTATTTGGTAACGAGGATGTTTTCTGCTTTCTCAGAAAATTATGGTGCTGGGGTTATGTGCCCCAAAGACCATTCAAAATCAGTCATACAAGTTCAACACGCATTGCGGCATATCAACTGTAAAACCTCTTTCTGTGCATATAGTGAGTGACAAGGGTATTTTTGGTCGGTATCACACCCGAGGGAGAGGGGGGCAAAGAGGCATTTTATAACCATATCTATACTGTTAAATTTTCCGTAGAATTAAAAGAAACAGAATTTTCCGTAATGTTACGGAAAATCTGTTTTTTAGAACACAAAAATAAAAAAACAAAAACCATAAAAAATAGCAACAAATGGTTAATTTACGAAATATTTCCAAAAAGTTCTGGCAGCAATATTTCCATTCCGGAATTTTTTTTTGGTTTCCGTATTTTTTAAATTACGGAAAAGTGTCTGTTTAAAATACTATTTTTTTTATTTCCATAATTGAGACAAATTTTCCTGTAAAATTACTGTCCAAATTTCCGTTAATTGACAGAATTTTTTGTAAATAAATTTACCCTAAATACTGGAAATACTGCTGCCAGAATAACCGTAAATTAAACGGACAATTTTTTTTACGTGTACAGCATACTAAGGACATGCACGAAAATGTGTGATGGCAGGCCATTCTTGAAGGAAGGGGTATCTTAAGAAGATAGAGGTCAACAAAAATATTCTATGGGGTGGTCACAATTTAAAAAGAGGTCCAATTTTGTTGAACTGCAGTCAAATTGTGTCTTATGATCAAAGGATTAAACAAAAAACGTATAGTTTGTGTTATCTCTAAATTCCCCTTCTGGAGTTTTAATTACCTAAAAACCGTTGTTATAGTTCAATCTTCTACAGCCATCAATAGAAAAATGATTTAATTTCAGTGGAATGGCCTCATGTCTTGTGTGATTTATCCACGTTTAAAATAAGTCATGTTTCGACCACGGCAATGTGAAATTTACAGTTACGCACAATTACTAGACTACATACCCATATACCCCCCTACGGGATGGGGTTAATGTTGGGTGGACACTTGTTCAACTTACGCACCTTACATTGTACATTGTCATTTTACTAAAATTGAAGCATTTTGAACCCCTGTTGAACAGCTAGAATGGCCTGTTCGAGAATCTCCTATAACGCCACGCACACATAGAAATGATATCATAAATAGGTTTTCTCATGAATGATAATCAAGCAAGAGAAAATGACTATAATTATGCCACAACGAATCGAGGTATATCCAAAAAGCAATTCCTCTTAAAACCCTAAAAATAAACCAAAGATTACGTGTTTTGAATATACCTTTTCTAAACCACAATGTATCTCGTATCAATGGTCAACCAATGGTGTGCCGAGTCTCCTCTATGATATTCAGTTGTTAAAGTGTGTATTACAGTTTTGATCAGCCTCAGTGCGATAACAGTTGAAAACTGTCATATCAACCTATAATAGAGACATCTCTTAACCGTTTTATATTCACGTATGCGGCAATAATCGACAAGGAACCAAAAAAAAAAAACAACAAAAAAACACTGACAACCAATTTGCACTCTTTGATTAGTGCGTTGGTCTCGTAAAGAGTATAATGTCATAATTGGCCATCCAGCGATATGTACATTCAAATTTTTGAGCATGGAGCTTTTGGAACATTTGTCCGTGGTTTATTAGGAGCTAGTTGGTGGAAGACCGCGGCCCCGCAGGTGAACCACGTATACTCGTCTAAAAGAACATTTCCACTTATAATTGCCAACTGCACATAAAAATTTGCTCAAGTAAGGTCTCGTAAAACTAAAATAGAAACATGTCCACTTTAGTCCAATTCACAATAAAATTTGCCTCAAGTATTGTTTCCTGCTGCCGTTTTGGGGTAGGAGAGAACCTGATATAAATTGGGTACAAATATGTTCCACACTTGTGGGCACAATATGGGTGCCCCAAGCACCTTTTTAAACATATAAATATCGAGGGTGACCAAACAGTAGACGTAAACTTCACTTTTTTGGCGATTTTGATGAGGTTTTGGGTACCAAAAAAAATCTGTAACACCTACAGATTCTGAAACCCTTAAAGCCCTAACTCAAGTCTACTTCCTATTGCCCTATAAAGCCAAAAGAACCCTTCACCTTCCCATCTCAATGGTGCCACACTTTTGTTCACTAACAAAAGCCTTAACTCTGAGTTACAACCTTCTGATGGTAACGTAGTGGCCCAACATTAGTTGAGGCTTCCATAGCTTGCAACAATTGGCCAGAAATTTGCACACTTGTTTTGAGCTCCCTATCCCACTTATATTGAATGTATTTCTTTTAAAACATTTTCCAAAGGGATGACATGCTTAAACATCTGCTTGAAATAATTGTCAATCATAGCACCTATTGAAAGATATAAACCTCACAGTTGACCGTTTTCAAGTTTACCGTAGAAAGACGTAACTCAGCACTTAAGAAAATATTAAAGAATTTCTTTAAATCTTAATTAATATTATAAAAAATTAAAAATTGTTTCTTGTTTTACTAAAATTATTATAATGTTTGCTTACGTACCATATATTGAGCTTTATGAATTTACATTTTTGAAGTAATGAATAATTGCTTAGTGTGGGGAAAATTTAAAACAATCCCAGTTCTTCCCAAAAGCAGATTTTCTGATTAAGGCCTTTTCCTGATTGTCCACCCTCGATATATAACTATACTAGAATTTATCATCCACTGCCTAAATAAACTAATTTTTTAAAAAAAGAAAAAACCTAAAATCTTAATTTGTTTTTTTGTGTGGTTTTTTTTTAATGTAATACCACGGAATTTTGTAATTGCCACCATAGAAGGAACCTAGTTTTCAAATCGAGTCCAAATGTCTTTCTAAGTCCTTTTTCCTCTTCCGTTTGAGTAAATGTACCATGCCATTGTTTTAAATCAAGAACCTTGAAGACAATAGTAACCAAAATAGAAAATCTTCACCAGTCTGAAAGGGTTTACAATGGAAATAACTACAATCATGATTATCTTTTTTGCGTTTTCAGTTTAATGCAACCTAGACCCATTAAAAAAACCGCAGTGGGTTTCAGAGAAACGTTCATTATTTAGAGGGAAGGGTGAATGTAAGGATTTCCAGAATGAACACTGCAAAAGTCCACACAAACCCAATATTTAATAAAATGGTAAAATTAACCGAACCCCCTATTGAAAAGAATTCATTAATCACACAATTGATTTCAAATTTACCGAGGATTCTTGACCAAACATACGTCATTGAATGCTAAAGTTTTGTGTTTTTGGTGCTTGGTTTTTTTTGTTTTGTTTTGTTCAAATGTTCTCAAAAGGTTGTCGTGACTGTAATTGCTTGTTTTTCAATTATAGTAACTTAACGCTGTTTTGGCAGCAATTCACCCCTCTCTCTAGAAAACCTCCCGTTGTGCACAAAAAAAAGAAGAAAGAAAGAAAAAACAAACAAATCTTATATTTCAAAATCAAAAAACTTAATTTAAAAATTTTTTTTTAATTATGAATTGGTACAACTTCATTTCAATTCTTGGCATTTTTTGTGTGTATTCTGAAACTGCTACTTTGTGTTAAATGACAAGAGATTCTTTAAATATAAGTACTCAAACATTTTTTAATTTTTTTTTTAGTTAAGAACATTGCCTACTGGTCATAGAGATTTTTAGCAACCCATTTAAGTCAGTAATAATCAATATACCAGTAACCAAATTTTTTTGAAGGAAAACAGACCCTAACTTGTTTTTGTAATGTTTGAATTTGCCTGTGTGTGTATGTTGTGGTGTTTTTGAGTGTGCTTTGTTTTTTACGTGACTATGTGTGGTGCGCCTCCGCGCGCGTGTGTTTGTTTTGACCTTAAATGAAAAGCTCTGGAATCGGCGATATAGATCGTGATATGTTGCATGTTGAATCAGTATTAATGAATTATAATTGCTACAAGTGTAATTCATTATTTAAAAGCGTCTAAGCAGTAAAAGCAGTAATGCCTAGCATAATTAATCAGGTTGAGAGAATGATGATTAATCATACGCGTAAGCATACGAAATTATCTACTATATCTTATATATATAATAGATATTATCTAATATCTCTATATATATATTTTTCTTCTTGTTACTAAAATGTATATAATGTTGCTTACCAGTCCCATGATGAGCTTTATGAGATGTTACATTTTGAGTAATGAATAGATTGCTTAGTGGAAAACTAAACATCACATTTCTCAAAAGCAGTATTTGAGTAAGGCTGTCTGATTGTCAACCCTCGATATATAATTAACTAGAATTATAATATCATGCCTAAATGAAATAATTTTTAAAAAAAATATCCCCAAAAAGCAAATCTTAATTTGCTTTTTGGAGTGTGTTTGTAAATGGTTTATACCAAGTAATATTGTAATTGCCACTAGAAGGAACCTAGTTTCAAGTCGAAGTCAGCATGTCATTTATAGTCTTTCTCTTCGTTTGAGTAAAATGTAACATTGCCATGTTAATCAGAACCTTTAGACAATATGAACACAAATAAGAAATCATTCACCAGTCTGAAGGGTATACATGGAAATATACAATACATGATTTTCTTGCGTTTCAGTTATGCAACCGAACCCATTAAAAAACCGCAGTGGTTCAGAGAGAAACGTGCATTATTTTGAGAGGGAAGGGTTGAGGGTAGGATTTCCAGATGAACTGCAAAGTCACACAACCAATATTTTATAAATGTTAAAATTATCAGACCCCCTATGAAAACGAAATTCGTAATCACAAATGATTTCAAATGTTACCATGGAGTCTTGACCAAATTACGTATTGGGGAATGCTAAAGTTGTGTTTTGGTGCGTGCGTTTTTTTGTTTGTTTTGTCAAAATGTTCTCAAAGGTTGTCTTGACTTAATTGCTTGTTTTCAATTATAGTGAAACGTAAGCTGTTTTGCAGCAATTCACCCCGCTCTCTCTCGAAAACTCCGTTGTGCAAAAAAAAAAAAAGAAAGAAAGCAGAAGAAAAAAACAACAATCTTATATTTTCAAATAAAAAAGACTTAAATTATCTGTTTTGTAATTATGAAATTGTACATTTCATTTGCAATTCTTTGCATTTTTGTGTATTTCTGAAAAATGCTACTTTTGTAAATGAAAGAGATTCTTTTAAATATAAGTACTCAAATATTTAATTTTTTTTTTAGTAAACTTGACGACTGTCATAGAGATTTAGAACATTTTAATCAGTAATAAGGCCATACACAGTAACCAAAATTTTGAAGGAAAAACAGACCTTAAACCTGTTTTTGTAATGTTGAGTGCTGTGTTTTTGTGTTTATGTTTTTGTATTGGCTTGTGGTGTTTGAGTGTGCGTTTGTTTGTGTGTTACGTGACTATGTGGGTGCGCGCTCGCGCGCGTGTGTGGTTTGACCTTGAAATTAAAAGCTACTATGCGGGCGAGATATATCGTGATAATGTTGCAATGTTGAATAAAGTATTGATTATACTTGCTACAAGTGAATTCATTATTAAAAAGCGTCAAGACAGCGTATAAGCAGTAAATGCCTAGCAATAATTAATCAGGTTGAGGGAAAATGAGGGATTAATCATACGCGTAAGCATACGAAAGGATAGAAGAGGATAGAGATAGTATATAGATATATATATATATAGATAGAATATATATATATAATATAGAGATATATATCTATATTAATATATATTAATGTCAGTAATAATAGCCACTTGTAAGAACATGAAGTAGCAAGGTTCGTGACGAAAAAACAATACTGGCCTTGCCGCAGCTTAAAAGACGAAATCCATACATATATTTATTATTAAACCCCTGATACCCTGGTGAACGCCTTGAATAGAGCTTGTTAAAAGACATCCAAATAATTATGTGGTATCAAATGTCATTCTATATTAATTACATACGGCTGTCGCCCAAAAAGTTGCTCCCCATCACTCGCCAAAACATAAAAAACAATATTAAATA
>JAMKCH010083213.1:0-10904 GCA_023653785.1 Ophioderma brevispina
CCGGGTTGATTCCCATGGCATCACCCTGTTTGACCAGTCCTTGTGACCTTTGTGGTTTTAAATTCAAGTACGAGTCTATGCTATTCACTGGTAATGACACATATGTTGATGAAGTTCGGCCAAACTACCTTATAGTTAGCCTACAAATTACCTGGTATGCCTAAGGTTCTTATTAATATCCCTGTCTGCTTTGTTTATTTTTGGAAAAATATATTTCTTCCAATGGTCTAGACTATTATTTGTGAGCAAATTGGAGAATTTCATATTTTTGTTAAAATGTTTTTAGTTTCGTATAAAATATAGGCAATGTTTGTATGTGAGCTGATGTGCTCCTATACTAAAATTCACAATTCTTGTCACCCAAGAATTAATTATCACCTTAATCTTAGAGGTTTTTTTAACTTAAAGTCCCTGGACCCCATATTTCAAATGTTCAGATTACCTGGTCCCAGTGGAATATTTTTGTGGTCCAACAACCAGACTGCCCAATTTTGTAGTCTACTACAGGGCTTATCAGTTTCCAATACATGGTGCGTAAGATATCCCGATTTCTACTGTGCCTTTGGTGAAACTTTTGAGGTATACACATTTCCTTATTTTAATGTTAACATGTGGTTTTCTGTCAGACAATACTAATAATAGTAATACCATTGCAATATTGTGAATTTGGTTTTCCCAATATAAGCACATTTTAATGCTGCATTTAAGCAGAAATATTATGTCTATAAATGTTGCTTTTTAGGTTGGAAACATATATTTTTTTTTTTTGGCTTTCAGAGGCTTAGAATTATGGTGACTCATTTTTACTCATTCTGAATTTAATAAGTCCAGTGAAAATTCTGTCTGTCATATGACACCAAAATCCTACCAGAAGCGGGAACCCCGTTTCACATGGGAATGATTTTGATTGAAAGCTATACAGTAGTGGCAAATTTTTCCACATTTTTTTAGTAGCTAGGCACATTGGTTATGTGAAATCTCTCATTGCACCTTTAACATTCCCCAATTCCAGGATGAGTCTGGGATATTTTTAAATGCAATTTAACAATGGTTTTGGAATTGAAAAAAGTGTTCAAGAAAAACATCCAAATTCCTAGATTTTTCATTGATATTTTTCATGTATAAAGTTTTTTATATACACTCGCCCTCCCACCTGAAAATTATTATTGTTCTGTAACATAGTTGATTTGTTCCCATTTTCTTTCTACTTTCACATGGTAGATTCCCCGAATGATTTTAGCCATTTCACCAGTCATCCTTATTTTAGCTTATTTTCTCTATGTCGTCTCCATCTCCTACATATAGAGCCTTTATTAATTTGGAGTTTCATTCATTTTCGCGTGTTAATTCTACACTTCTTCTTAGCGTATCCACAAGTCATTGGTAAATGGTTTGTGGTGGTTGTCAGGATTTATCAACTGAGTAAGCTGATGCGGGCCGCGTGTATCCATGATACGGACGCTCCTACACTAAGAATAATCGATAGATATTAGTCCCATCCAGAAGGACCCTCGTTCCTCCTTTAGTCCAACCCCCCCTGTGACCGGGGGGAGCCACCGACGCGCAGCGGCGAGGTCCTTCGAATTGGAGAATCTTTCGTTGAAAACCTAACGCAAATGTCAATCAACTACTCCCATTGACAGATCATATTAGCCATAAGAGTCAACTTGGCAACGGATACAACAGCTGGCCGACAGAACTACCACATACCCCCTTTAAGGCCTTTGCGTTTAGTACCTTTGGTAACGATCACATACAAGTAGTTGTTATTAACAACACCGATCGATATGTCCCTCTACGTATACAAGCGTATTCTTGCACAGTTCCATTCATGTCAATTTCAACCGAAAGCTCGCTTTGAATGCACACGTGCACACAGCTTTTTTTAAATTTAATTTTGCTTTTGTAAATTTTGCAAATTTCACTGTGAGAAATAAATCTCAGCAGCATTTCGTTAGGTTTCATGTATAGGGCCACAAAAAATTTCATATTTGTGAAAAATGGTGTTTTGAGATTTCATTAGAAATATAGGCCTTATTTTGTATTTGACTTATTTTGCTCTTGCACCACAGATTACTTCTCACCTTAATCCTTTAGTTTTAACTTGAAGTCCACTGTACCCCATAATTTCCAATGTTCAGAATTTATCTGGTCCAGTGAATATTGGTTTTGGTCCAAAAGCTACTACCAATGGTTTTAGTACTAAAACTAATCAGGGCTTATCATTTTCCAAATACATGGTGCGTAAGATAGTCCCAATTTTCTACTGACTGTTGCCTTTGGTGAAACTTTTGAGGTATCACATTTCCTGATTTTAAATGTTAAGCAGTTGGTTTTCTTGCTGTCAGACAATACTAAGAATAGTTATTAAATAAACCCATTGGCAATATGTGAATTTTGTGTTCCCACAATAACCTATTTTTAATGCTGCATTTAGCAGAATATTATGTCTTAAATTTGATTTTAGGTTTGGAAACATATTTTTTGACTTTCAGAGGCTTGATATGTCGACCTCATTTGTTACTCATCTGAATTTATTACGTTCAGTGAAAATTCTGTCTGTCCATATGACACCAAATCCTCCTAAGCGGGAACCTGTGTGCACATGGAATGTTTTGATTGAGCTATACATTATTGCAAATTTCCACATTTTTTTAGGCACAACATGTTATGGAATCTCTCATTGCACCTTTAAACATTCACACCAATTCAGGAGGAGGCTGGGATATTTTTAAATGCATTTAACAATTTGTTTGGAATTGAAAAAAATTCAAGTAAAAACATCCAAATTCCTTAGATTTTTTCAAAATTATTTTTTCTGGTTTTAAAGTTTGTTATATCACACTCGCCTCAACCTGGGGTAAAATCTATTAAGTTGATGCTGGAAAATATAGTGGAATTTTGTTCCCAATTTTCTTCTGATTTCACATGTTAGATTCCCCGAATGATTTTAGCCATTTTCAAACCTTATTATTAGCTCTTTTCTCTATGTCGTCTCCATCTCCTACATATAGAGCCTTTTATCAATAAATTGGAGTTTTCATTTCAGTGTCGCGTATTAATTTCTAGCACTCTTCTTCTAGCATATCCCCAAGTCATTGATAATGTTTGTGGTGGTGTCAGGATTATTCAACTGAGTAGCTGATGCGGGGGGGTGGGGGGGGTGTGTATCCATGATACGGACACTCCTACCACTAATAATAATCATTAGATATAGGCCTATGTGGGAAGAAACAAATTAGGTCTGTCTCTAATTTATTCAATCAAAATAAGGTCATGGATATTTTTCGTGGGCCGGTTTGTCTTTACTTAGTTCAATGAGATGGCTGAATATGCAGGAAAAGCTGTCAATTACGATACCCATTAATTTCAAAGAAATAAGACACTTTAAAGACTTGAAATTAAATTTAATTGGATTTTAATTTAATATTTAAACTTATTATGCTTTAGGAAACTATATTCTTTTAGAGTGCAATAAAAACTTCAATGACATTCATTGGTAAAAATTTTCCTTATATATAGGGCCAGTTTACATAAGAACCTATAGCTGCTAGTGGTAAAGGCCATTTTATAAAACGTACTCATTTTGGGTAGAAAAATGATGGTCCACAATACTTGTTTAGGGTGTTATTTTGTTAAACTTGTTATGCAAATTACGTTTTTAGGGTTTAAAATTAACCAAAACACTCGTTAAGGGTAGCAAATCAAGGATCAAGCCCCAGTAGTTGTTTAGGGTACACAAATCAACGCAAATATCTGCTTTATGGTGTTTTTCCTTGCCATTGAAATACACGCTTAGGGTACGTTTTTTGGAGGCATACACAAGCATGATATCCACCTTGGAATACAAGTGCCCCCCGGAATTAACCTTAATCTGTCCTCCAGAGAGACCAGTGCATAACAAGTGCTAAATAAACCCATGTGCCACATGTCCCCCCCCTCCCTCCCCCCCGCCCCCCAGCCCTCTCTGGGAAAGAAATCAAATAATTCACTCCCTTGTTAAAGGGATACACATTGCAGATCTTGATTCATCAAAAAAGCATCAAATGATATTTGGTATTTGTGTGGTCATTGACAAAGGTGACAAGTCGTCATGGACAAATGTGGGACAAAGGGGTTATATTGGAAATTAAGGGGACAAGATGTCTTGGACAAAGGGACCAGGGGAATGTACAGAGGAGACAAAAGGGAATGGACAGGTAAGAATGGGCAAGGGGACAAACGGGCGCTAAAGGGTGTACAAAGGAACAAAAAGGGACAATGGAATTAGGAGAAGTTCATGGATCCAGGGAAACTGGACTAGGGGCATGGATGAGAAGAGGAAAGGGGAATAAGGGGAGGATGGTCAAGGGACAAAAGGGACAAAAGGGGAATAAAGGGGAATGCGAAGCGAAGCAAGAGGACAAATGGGGAATTGACAAGGGAGGAGTGACAAATGGGGGGACAAAGAACAGAATGGTCATGGAGGAATGGACAAGGGAGACAAAGGGGGATAAGGGATGAAAGGACAAGGTGACAAAAGGGGAATGGACAAAAGGGACAAAAGGATGACAAGGGGGACAATGCAAATGGCAACCAGATTGGTACAAAGGGGATGTACACGGGGAATAAATGGAATTATCAAGTGACAGGTAATGGATAAAGAGAAGGAATATGGACATGGAGGGCAACAGGAGAATGGACAAGTAGGACAGATAGATTTTGGACAGGGGACAAAGGGTCCATGGACAATGGGACAAAGGAAAAGTGGACAAGGGACAAAGAGGTGGATAATGGGATGAAGGGAGAATTATATGTACACCAAGTGGGTCATGAACGGGATAAAGTGGGCAGGACAGTGATGGACAAGGTGGACAAGAGAAAGGATCAAGGCCGAATGAACAAGGGGAAGGGGACCTTTAGACAAAGGAATTGGACACTGGTAAAAGGGAATGGCCATGATGGCAAAGGGATGGACAACAACATGGACAAAGGGGGAATGGACAGTGTAACAAAGGGGTAATGAACAAGTGGTAATGGAATGACAAGGGGAGGACAAATTTACAAGGGGAGCCTGTAGTACAACTCATTATATATGTAATAAACCTAAATACTAATGCACCTTTCCTCCCCCCAATGTTGTTTTTTTAGAGGACACGGTGGATGGATACTGTTACAAAGGGGGGATGACAAGAGGGACACATGGTGAATTGACAATAGTATGACAAATGGGGAATGGTGAGTGAGAAATGTACAAGCAAGTGGGACAAAGACCGGATTGACAAGGGTACAAGGGGAATAAAACAGGGAATGGAATAAGGGGATAAAGAGGGAATGGACACTTTCCTCCCTCTCCCGCCCTCCCCCCTCTCCTCGTCCCTCCTCTCCACCCCTCCCTCAGATTTGACATATTCCAGTTTTGTTGTATTTGTTTTCTCCAGCTATGGGAGGAGGAAATCCTAGTATTAGTGTTAGTAAGAACAAAACGCTCTACGGGTGTATTTTTGTTCTGCATTAATTGTAGATCAGATTGGATTAGGTTTTTTCTAATCTGACAATGATGATGTGCTTGTTCACCATTCATTGTAAATAGCAATTGCCAGTTTTTCTTTAGAGATCCATAATCAGGTAGTAAACAATGTCTATGTCTAATGTGTGATAAACAGAAGTCAATTCTGAGACTCTTTAAATAACAAGAGAAGAAAGATGGCTTTGAGTGTTTTTTGAAATCAATTGATATTTCCTAATTATTCATCTGCACAGCTCATCGAACATTATGCTTGCTGCAATGTGCCTGCATTCCGAAAAGCAGATTTTGGGGCAGTGAAGATGTGTCATGTAATATCTCTTCATCTCATTCATTTGGTGGCATTTAATTCAGCATAGGTCAAACAAATTTCACCAGGTTGCAGTTGGACCGACTTCAATGTGTGCTATGCCTTCCAAACCTGACATCAAATCATAACTTATGAAGAAATCAAGTAAGTAATTATATCATGTTTGATGATCAAGCGAAATAGAGTCCGATGTCAGAGGAAGCAGTTCGCACCTGATCCTTGTGCATAGCCGTGCCTTGAAACCCGCCTAAAACCATTCACCCCCATATCAAACCCGATGATTTTTTATCTTAGAAGCTTGTATTTTTTTTTATTTTTCTCATCTCTCTGTAAAATTATGTTTTATGTACTACAAGTTCCTGGGCAGCTGTGGGCTATTGCAGTAAAAGAATTACTACTCACATTAAAACAGAATGGTAATTTAGCAATGGCATTTCCTCAAATGGTGCACTTTGATTAAATATCAGAGAAAGAATTTTGGAATGATTTAGTATTGTGCCACCATCATTTTTAGCAGCCTCAACAAATAAACTGCATGTTGTTGGATGCAGTGGGCAGAATACTGATTTCTTCCTGGCCCGAATCCTAATCGTCCCAATAGAAATAGGAAAAAATGCTTTGATTTTTCTGTCCGTACACGACCGCAAAATTACTAAATCACATCTTTTACATAATTAAATATATGGCGTATTTGGCTTATTGCACTCTAGGTGTGATCTAATTCAATGGTAAGCATTTTCAAGTATATGCAGAAACCTGGGATCGTGAAAACTATCTTGGAGGGTGCTCTTTCTTCTTCTGGGTAATGTCCTCATGTTCTTTTTAAGTTATGGACAGCCTAATAATCTCAACTGCATTTTGAAGTCGGGGACAGAATCAAGCAATATTCCATCGCTCGCTCCACCCTCGCTTCCCGGCAACTTTGCCGCAATCGGGCCTGCAAACGCTAAGGATCTGAATTCTTCAGTCTACCGACAGGCTCATCTCAACCGATGGAAATCAAATATGGGGGGGGGGGGGGGTAAATAAACCCATGGGCACTGGGTTTGTCATGATTTTATGCATCTTAATGAGCTTCTTGGCATATTTGATCTGCTTGGCTCATATACCAGAGGGTGTTTTGGAATCAATCCCATGAATGCATTGCAATTTTCCTATCTGTACTTTACTAAACCCAGTCATACTCTAAGTATAAAGTCCCCGGGGAGAAAGTGTTCAAAAAGCTTCAAAACACCCAGACAACTAAATGATCCTGAAAAAAATTCCCTAAGTATGCTTTATATGAGCTAAAATGAGTGTAAAAGTCAGATTTTTTATGTGTTTGAAGGGATTTTTTGTTGATCTCATTACCCGATTGAGGTGAAATTTCCCAAATCAGGTGCATTGTGGGATGGATTCAATACACCCTCTGGCGCATACTACTATAACGGTAATTCTACAGATCCCAATGCCAAATTTGATGAAACTTGATCTTGGTAAGTGGGTAGGGTCATGCAGTAATACCCATTTACTAAATTGTTATTGGTCCACGCAACTTCTGTTGGCGAAGGGTGACTTAGAATGCTCTTCGTCCGTCGTGTGTGTGTGTGTGTCCCACGCGATCTTTGGATCTAAGCAAGAAGCGTGGGTGTCCATCTGTCTTGCAAACATAGATGTATCTCAATACACCTTGGCCTGGGTCTGAAGTGGGTCCATGTGCATGGGTCCAAAAGGTCAAATATGGGTCAAAAATAGGGTTAAATTGCGACAAACCTTGTAAACACACGATATCTTTTTCATCTACGGCAAGTATGGTTGTCAATCTTTGCACCATAGATGTCGCTCAAGAGGCGGCGGATGAGTTCGGAGATGGGTCCTGTGGCATGGTCAAAGGTCAAATGTGGTCAAAATAGGGTCAAATTTTGGTCAAAGAATGGATTAAATGCTATAGAGGCTTGCAATTGTGGCAGGATGAATAAACTTGTGGTGTGGTCACATTCAGTGCCGAAATTTGAAGGTCATTTCAAGTCATGCGTGGTCATTCAAGGTCAAATGGAATTAATTGCTATAAACCCTTTGTCAATTTTGGTAGGATGATGAAACTTGGTGGGTATAGTCGTCATTCACTGCCAAAAAATTTGAAGGTCTTTCACAGGTCATTTGGGGTCTATCCAAGGTCAAATCACGAAGTATGTGGTACTAGGAATATGAACTTGGTGGGTGTGGTCAACATTCAGTGCCAAATTTTAATGGTCATTTCAAGGTCATTAGGGTCATCCAAGGTCCAAATCCATTACACATGGAGTATTCATGAAAACTGATGGGTGTAGTAAGCATTCATTGCCGGAAATTTTGAATGGTCATTGTCAAGGTCCTTTGTGGGGGTTATTCAAGGTCAACTAACTCAACATGTGGTTATGTCATGAACTTTGTGGATGTGGTCAACAGTTTCTAAACTGAAAATTGTGAATGTCATTCAGGGTCATTAGGGTCATTCAAAGTCGAATAACTATACAAATAGTTGTATGGTCATGTAGTGCAAGCATTTGGATAATAAACCGCAATGCCAACTGCTATGGCAGCAAGCCTCTGTGTTGAGAACCACTTATTTCCATCACCATTTTCAATGTGATCTTAAATTTTATTTCCCGCCATTACTATCGCGACTGGGGCGGGTGAACCTTTGTGGTTCAGACCACCTTGTTTATCTGCATATTAATTAGCTCATTTGCCTTATTTCCTCTGATTACACTGTACCAAGTGCAACATTCCTCCTACTTCATGCATACTATGCTGGCAATGTTTCATTCTGTCTGAGACTTAAAAGGCACTATCAGTGATTTGATAATTCATATAAACAAAAAAAAAATCATCAAAAAATCAGATTTTTGCCTGTCCTGGAACTAGTATTGGTATTCTAACATATCCCTGCAAGTGATACGAACAACGCAAGCCTATAAAACAAAATCTGTTATTTTTAGCATATGTCTGAACTGGACACTTTCTACAACACTTTTGGAATGAGATTTGTATCTTTTGAACACTTGCCATTTTCTTTTTCTTTCTTCCTTTTTCCCCTCAGTGTTAATTCTTCGTTGGAAAAATTTACTTATGAGAATTCTACGACTTATTTCAATTTTAAACTATCCTCGTCACATGTCAAATATTTTTCACTAACTCTTCGGATAAATTCACTGCTAGTGTCCTTTAGTCCACCAACTAACAAGTCCCTGCCAGGTGGATTTGCCAAGATTAACTTGCAAGTATTTTTGTTTTATGGTTCACTAGATTATATATCCCCAAGAAAAGGTTATTTCCAAAATTTCATTTGATTCCATCCATGCGTTTTGATTTAATGTGCAAATATTTGTATTACGCTGCCCCATAGACCACTGTTGTAATTTCTGTCAGCTTACAGACGGAAAATACAAACTTACAAATTTCTGCAAGAGCGGATCAAATTTGCACATAACTTTGATTAGGTACACATAATATACTTAGGCCAATGGTTAAAAGCTGACTCAGATTTTGAAGTATAATTTTTTATGTAGTAATTAAAAAGTCATCTAGAACTAAAGATAGTCACTTAAAATTCTAAATTCCAAAGTTAGAGATGAATTGGGTATGTTGTTTTTATGCAGTAAACATTTATACACGGTATAACAGTGCCATAGGATACCGTGTATAACAAAAATTTTAAAAAAAGTTGTGATTTCCTATATAAAGGACTTCAATTTGAGCATAGTTATTTCACACAGTGATTATGGACAAGTATTATGTATATGCAAAAAACATAAGTTTAAAATTTGAGTGCAACCTCATTGGTAAATCTGAGTCAGCCTTTAAGAAGATATAGAAATCTCTTGAACTTTTTAAAGTGACAGGAGATTTTTTTAGGGATACATATTTCTCTCAAATTTCACTGGATCGGTTGTAGACCACCTACCGAGAACGTTTCAAAGGTTTATTGGACAAACAGGTGCAAAAGAAAACTGCAAACCTTGTTTTGAACTTGCCT
Source organism: Ophioderma brevispina (assembly GCA_023653785.1). Lineage (NCBI taxonomy): Eukaryota > Metazoa > Echinodermata > Ophiuroidea > Amphilepidida > Ophiodermatidae > Ophioderma > Ophioderma brevispina. The sequence continues at coordinate 9,814 of JAMKCH010083213.1, forward strand.
GCTATCGTAATCGTTCCCCATAGAAAACCGTGCTTTGACTTTCTGTCGTGCATGACAGAAAGTCCTAAATAATCATTTTATTACATAAAGACGGCGTATTCGGCTTATTCACTTCAGGTGTGATCTAATACATTGGTAAGCATTCCAAATATGTAAAAAACCGGGGTTCGAGAAAAATTGGGGGCGCTTCTTTCTGGAAATCTCATGTCTCTTTAAGTTGGGGGGACAAGGCTGTGAATCACTGAACGCCGCTTTAAAGCGGCACTGGCACATTTCTTCAATTTGTACGCAAATGATAGTCTAAGCCATTAAAAGAATATACACTAAAAAACATAACCCAAAACATTAATAAGAGGCAGGGCCGTATGCAGGATTTATTTGGGGGGTGCGGGACTTAAAGATAAGCTCTATAAACTTTACTGTTCAAAACCTACTGCCGATAATAAAATTAAATATACAAAATACCGTAACCACCTAAACTCACTACTTCGACTCAGCAAAAAATCCTTCATCTCTTCTAAAATTGAAGACAACAAAAATAATACTCAACTAATGTGGAAAACTTTGAATAACTTACTAGGATGTAAAAAACAAACTAAACATCCTGATTTTTTCCTAACTAAACATGGTTTAAAGACTTAATAATACAGAAATTGCTGAAAGTTTTAACGATTTTTTTGCCAACATTGGCAAAACACTTGCTGAAAAAATTCCTGATCCTCCACCGACCTTCAAACCACCCTCTTGCATCAACTCTAATTGCTTATTTATGTCACCTACTTCCCCTGAGGAGATTATTAAATTAACCTCTAAACTTAAACTTAGTTACAGTAGTGGTACTGACGGCATTAGCAGCACATTACTAAAACAAATTGTTCCATCAATAAGTGAGGTTACTGCCCATATTTTCAACTTATCAATATCGACTGGTTTTGTACCTTCTCAATTAAAGATTGCCAATGTGACCCCTATTTTTAAAGTGGGTGACAAACATGACTTCTCAAACTATAGGCCTATATCCATTTTGCCAACTTTGAGTAAACTTCTTGAAAAAGTTGTGTATGTCCGCTTATTTAACTTTCTCACCAAAA
>JAMKCH010083216.1:0-15241 GCA_023653785.1 Ophioderma brevispina
ATATTTCAGTGAAAGTTTGTTCTCCTTTCCGGACATTTTGATGTCAGAATGGTCCGTAGATTGGATAGATGTCCAATTTGCGTTCAGATTGCTGCTAGTATTATATGAAAGTTGATGATTTTGATACTATCTACGAGAGCTGTTAGAAATGCGATGCTCACATAGCCGGTGTTTCTAGTTTTTTTTTTAGTTGTTTTAATAGTTCAGGCAAGCCAAGTTAGAGGTTATTTTCTCGAGGTGGCACTATTTCATCATGGACGGACATAAACGTAGCATTTCCAGCTCTGCCGTTAAGTCCAATCTGGGATCCCAATTCTAATTACAAAATCGCTTATTTTGTGATAAATACGCATTTTTTAGCATTCTCGTTCGCAGGTATAGTTTCCTAGACAATTACCAACGTAACTGTGCAAAAATATCAAATTTTGAAAATTGGGGGCGCTCTTCAAAAAATGTGCTAATATTGCTTTAATCAGATTAGTAGCCGAGGATGGAAGATCTTTATTGGTTATCATTTGCGTGACTGTAGATTTCACAAGTTTTTGATGTTTATCTGTAGGGTCGTTTGAGAGAGGCTTGTAAGTTGTAGCATCATCAAGTTGTCGCTTGAGAGAGGCTTGTAAATTGTAGCATCATCAAGTTGTCGCTTCTTCCAATTTGTAATAATCAACTTATAGGTGTCAACTTTCTTACGTTTTCGCAACGTTGTGTGTTGTTATTATACTGTTTTGACACCATAGAATGTATATATGTGTTTACTATATCATGTTCTTTATATTTATTTATTTATTTGGATATACACTTTCGGAACAGTGGCACTGAACTACAATAGTGGTGCATCCAACAACCAATAAAACAACAAAGAATAACAACAGAATGATTAAATTACACAGACATGGGCCGGAATAACCACATACAAATCTCCCACCAGATCACTACCCTAGAAAAGACTAGTACCAGAGAAGATTGATATTCTCCTCTTCTCTGCTGGTACTAATGAACCAAAATTAGGGGAAAGAGGGGGAAAATGGGGGAAAAGGCAAACAAGATGACCAGAACTGTGAGGAGTGGACGAGCAAAATGACACAGGCAGGGATAGAGTGGGAAACATGATGTTATTTTCCGTCCATGATAAGTGATCCATGCAAAATAAGCAAAAATAATGCTGAATGCAAAAAGTGTTTGACTGCTTAAAATATGAATGAACAAACTTAAGATACATTACATATTATACATTACACACACATGCATACACATCCACCCATACACACCCGCACACCCACCCACACACACACACGCACAAAAATATGGGCCTACATATGTTAAAAACAATATTACATAATTATACACATACAATGCATACACACATGCAAACACATTCATATTCATGTACATCACACACACTCACATGCACAGGGTAAATATGTGCCTACAAACACACACACACACACACACACTCACACGCACACACACTCAAATGCAATAAGACAAGACAAGCATCACTCACATCAAGATATAGTAAATAAATGTATTAAGATACATAATATAAAGAAAAACACGCATATTAAAGTGCTACAAAACTATACAACAGCATTGAAAAGCATTATCGATGTAGTATGGTAAGCCAAAATTTAAACTTCAATCAACCATTTTGAAGGTTAAAGGGGCGTGTTCCGATCGTCTTTGGGACCCCCCTGATTTACCCGGAAGTAGTATCGATTTGATATCAGATGAAAGGCCGTATTTTTCTCATTGTCGTCCTGAAATTTGAGCCCTCGAATCCATTTCATTCCCAAGATATAAACAAAAAAAACGCCGTTTTAGTGGTTAACCACTTTTATTAGCACAGTATTGAATAGGGCTTTGCAACATGCATTATTGCGTCTACCATCAAAACCGCAAGTTTGTTTCCCACGGTACTTGATGGGGTGTATGTGCAAGTGCCAGGCTCTCATATCAAGTAGAGAACACAATACACATAAATCGGAACAACCACCTTTAATTGCGTAGTGTGTTTCTCAGCTCCCAAGCTCTTTTTGCATATGACTTACAGAAATCATCAAATACAGCAGCAATAATTTCAACATCTTCAACATAGTTATTGTTGTAAGTATCAATACCACCTAACATAAGGATTGTTTTGACATAAAGGTAAAGGCTTCCAATACATCAAGATGATTAATAGCAATTAAATTACGTTCAAGTTTGTTGTATTCATCAATTCTGATATCATTAAGCATGCTGCAAGTAAATAAGAAATGTTGAACATCTTCAATGCCAATATTGCATGTTAAACAAATGCCGTCATGATCAGGAACCCATTTGCTGGTTCTGCGATCTAACGGCAGAGTATTGCAGCGAAGTTTAAATTTATGACAAATCCGCGAAGATCGGTCTTATCAAGGAGATATTTTTCTAAAGCAGGAGCGTGCTTAATAAAGGAATACTCATGAAGCGATGACTTTCTCCTGACCTCGTTGTGCCAGTAATTGAGATAGGAATCGTTGTTGGCTTGCTTAAAATTCTGTACCCAAACTGGGTTTGAAAGATTCCCGATTCGCGCATTGTCCAAAATTAAAGCAACATTGAAATCGCAATTAGCGCATGCTGTATGTATATTGCTTAGGAATTGGAAACGGAATCTGGCAGCATCCTTAAAGTTAAGCACTGTATGTAACATGAGACTTGGCCAACGGTGTTTGTCCATGAGCATAAGCTGATTAAGGTATTTAGCTCTGATCGCGTCTTGAGTAAACTTAATAGGCATCCAACCAAGATCGCCATATATGGCCTCCTTTGGTGTATTTCGGGGAGCCCTAAGGATGCATCGCGCCATTTGAAGTTGAAGAGACTCAATCTTATCATTGTCACTTTTACTTGCGCCTCCCCAGACCGCGCATGCGTAATTAATGTTCGGGAGAGCAATGGATCTCCATAAGACATCACCGTAATAAACGCGGTTAAAGTTATCTAGTCTATCAATAATAGACTTTGATGTAAGCAATCAGCCCGAGGAAAAATCGCGTGTGTATACAAGCACCGGTGCTTATAATAGGGACCATGTCGGAAAACCGGACAACGATGAGAAAATATTGACTAGAGCCCTCTTAGTATATTCTTCAGATCAGCTACTACTTCGCTGGTGGAATGGACTCCAAACGCTCGTTAGTTACATTCAGCAAACTCATTCCTGCAAACCCCTGCCTTGAGAACATGCGCCAATCAAATGACATAGTCTTTGTAACAGCTGTTTTCAGCCATAGGCCCCTTAATCGTAAAGAGTGCAACCGCTACTAGGACTTGTTTCCCCAGCAATCGGTCAAAACACCCGACCAGGGCAACAGGACACATGTTATGAAATGATTTGTTTTAAATTCCTTGTGGATTTGTTTTGGCCGATTACTCGGCCAACGACATCCTAGTACTGTAACACTCTACACGCGACTTTCTGTTAGATGGCATGAGGCACATAAGTTTACCAAAGACCCATATTTCACGTTGCCGCCTTTTGTTATTAAAATCCACCATGGGCCTAATTTACGGCGTGAGGTGTAATGCCGATATCACCTTCAGCAGGAGAGCCTGCCAAGCCATTCACTCACACATTATGAGATCTGCCGAAACCTGAGCCAATCACATCACAAGCAACATTTATTTCTCTCAACATAAAAAATACAATCAAATACAATATTAAAATAAATGATTTAACCATAATGGTGAGAGATGAGGACACATAGCTGGGATTACAGTGCCCTAGAAGAAACTGTAGGTTACAGTAGTGGACTACAGAATAGGGTGGATTCGACATTCTCAGGAATTGGTACTTAAGATTATGTTAAGCAAAAACAAAAAAAATTAAAAAAAAAAATGGTTTAGAGTGCCCGAAATCCCGATCAAATCAAAAGATACTAAATATACACCACCCATGCTAAGTCACACGAATGGACCGGAGCTTTTCAAACAGTCAAAATAAATACCTTCTTTCAGCCACAAAGCCTTGAATTAGCTTACTGAAAATATGAGGAGGGAGATTTTGGCTGTTGTGTGTGCTTTCGAAAAAACTCCTGTTCAATGTTCTAAACTTTCGGCGAAAATTGCCAACATCATCTATCGGTCAGAAACGACCCAGACCCCAGAGTTCCCTGACCAAAATATATTTGATTTGAAATAGTTAGCTTGCTTGAGTGGTCAAGGTGGGCGGTTGAACAGATTACCTGAAAGGCCAGTCAGCGGCCCTTGAAGTTTTGCAACAAAAAATTGAGCAAAGTGAGCAAAGAGGTTTATATAGATAGAGAGGCACCAAACGTACGTAATTTTCGATAATTCATACGTCTGCAGTTTTGCAGACCCACAAAGAAACCATAGAGTACCAAAAATAGAAGGCAATGGTGCCTCCCAACTTGTACACATATGTGGGTTGCCGCTTTGCAGATTGAGTCATTGGGCAGAATAGGTTGGGCCTCTGGTCACCATCAGGATTTGGCAAAGCGAGTGGGTAACAACTTACCCAGAAACATCATCTATAAATAAATTTTGCATGATAGACAGTTCCAAACTAGTAGCTTAAGCCTGCTAATTGCAATAACAAAATGGCGCATTGAATTGCTCCATAACTAGTTTAGCCATAGTTTGTCTTGTAGAAGGAATTCTTTATGGAATAAATGGCTACCAGAGGGTGTTTGACAAGGACAAACCAGACCTCAATCCACTACATTTTAAATTAAACCTAATCTGCCATAAATCCAAAATGCGCCGGCCATTTCATAAATTGAGCGTAATTGAATTGAACAGTCAATTGTAAGGTTATCAAGGGCAGAACAACGCACTTTAAAGTGCAATTACAACTTTTGTACGAATTTTGCTAAACTCTAAAACATGTATTTAACAAGAATCTCGAATTTTTGTGTGACAACATAATGCATGCTAATTTGCCATAAAGAATAATGGCGCTTGAAATTTCGTAATAAATTTCCTAAAATTAAAAAAATTAAAAAAATTCTTTAGTGAAAATATGCTAACACAAGGTGATTTGATAATTGGTCAACCACCAGAACTCAAATCCACTGGCATTTTAATTAACCTAATTTGCATAAAGTAAATCCAAAAATGGCCGCCATTCGTAAATTTTTTGAGCACAATTGACTTTAACAGTCAGTGGTCAAGGGTATCACATGGATGAATCTTAACTTAAGTTTTCAATTACACTATGGGCCATATAGTATAAATCATGCGTGTTATGCAAGGACTTCAAGGGGACAAATTGAGCCTGCTAATTTTCAAAAAACAAATTGGCGGCCATTGGAATTGCGCCGTAACTAGTTGCGGCCATATACTGAGTTATAGAAGAAATATTTTATGGTACAAAAATACCCACAAAACAAAATGAGGATGTTGATTAATTACACAACCAAAATAATTCATAGCCATACAGTTGAATAAATCTAGCAATTTGATATCCCAAATCGGTCTCCATGTGCCAAATTAGCATGTGTACTGCGTGCTTGTTGACTTGTAGCCACTTGATTATCCGCGGCCCCGTTTTAAGTGTTAAGTCTTAACATCACGGAATAAAGTTGGCTCTATATATTTAAAGCACCTAATTTGAATTATAGAAATTTTGAGGATCCATTCTGTACTACATTGGTTCAGCAGTTTATTTCAATCAATTAGGAATATGCGGAATTTTGGCATAAATAACATTTATTTACAACCGCATTGATACATAATATTTCACCAAATCACAAAGTTCTCATTACAAGTATTGCCAATATAGGCTCTTTTTGCCTCCTGTAATTCTCTTCATCGTCCCCATAATCACCAGAACTGTCCCCATTGTAATGACCTCACCTTAATGTTTCACATGTCACACCTGCACAAATCTGCACAGGACATCCCATTAGCCATACATACTACAGTCTGGCAACTTGCAACTTTTGGGCAATTATTGCAGGGTAAAAACTCTAAAACAGCGTCTGCAGCAGGTTGCCATCATCCTCACTTATGATCAAATACCATCAGGACGTACAACCATCCATGACAATGGGGCTTGAAGTGTATGGAGAGGCTTCTACGGCAACATATAGTTTGCCTCCGCTGCATGAAGGGTAATAGGCAGTCTTCACAAGATGACGCAGGCCAGATTTCACTTTGGCTTTCTTTGCATCAAAACTATTAGCCCTGGGAGCTTAGGACACATTTGTAACACATCTCAAGTACAAAAGGTTGAGTGATTAAATCTGTTGACAGACTGACAGAAACCCCTGAAACGTGATTCTTAAGGCCGCAAGTGGTGCCTAAGGAGAGGGGGCCAAAACAAAGTTTGTACAGGGAGTCAAATTTGTAAATTGATCCAACATGTTGAAAAGCACACCATGTATGGTATAAACCCATAAGGATTCAGAACCCAAGGTATAGTTTGTCAATAATGTACCACCCTAAAGTTTCGAGTTATAGGATATAAAAACAGCAAAATCAATAATAAGGGTCAATCAGTTGTACAGGGGCAAATTTTAAAGTTGCTCCGAATTGGATAAAAAATGGTGAAATTATGGTGGAGTCATAGGAACTAAATAAGGAATAGTTTGAGTCTTAAATGCTGTTTCGAGTAGGGGCACATAAGGTAAACGTCCATTGCATTCAAGGGGCTTGATCTTGTTACCCCCTACTTTCTTAAAGCAAGAATTTGTTGCGACACTCAAACTATTCCTGTAATTTATCAGATGAGGCCACCACTAATTGCACATTTTTTTATCAAATCGGAGCCAATTTCAAAATTGACCCAGTACAACTGAATTGACCCTTGTTATTGATTTTTGAGGTTTTATGACTATAACTTGAAACTTAGGGTGTACATATTACAAACTATACCTTTTCGGAATCCTTAACCAGACAGACATCAGGTGTGCTTTTCAACATTATTGGATCAATTTACAAATTTGACACCTGTTGTACAAACTTTGTTTTGGCCCCCTTCTTAAAGCACCACTTGCGGCAATTAAGAATCAAGTTTCAGGTGGTTTCGCAGCTGTCAAAATATTTAAGCACCCAAAAACTTTGGTAATGAGACGTGTGACAAATGGCTAGCCCGGGTTAAATTAGTACCGAAAGTTGTTCTCATCTTTGATGTGGTGACCTAGCTACATCACGAGAAAACATGCAAATCGTTTGAAGTGCTACGAAGTTATCAGCCAGTAAGCAAACACTGAGAAGAGAGAGAGAGAGAGAGAGAGAGAGGAGAGGGAGAGAGAGGATAAGAGATAGATGTTCACTTGTTGAGGATTTGGGCATATGGGCTCGAGGATAGTCCAGCCTCTAAAAAAAGCCTCGCAAGAAGAGACGACACACCCCTTTCCTGGCACACCATACGGCCCCAAAGTTTGAATCAGTTGAACTTAATATCAGCCTGGCCTTCAAACAATGATCATTAGCTGCAATATGTGGTGAAGTGGGACAATCAAAAACAAGACAAGGTACATCAAGGGCATGCATTCATAACAGTATTGATGCGGACTCTGTCTAGCCGCAGTTGTCAAAGGCAACGCTTAGGATAAAATCTCTCAAATCCCCACGTTTAAAAACTTCAAAAGTTCACAGGTAGTGAACTAGATCACCCATCACAGACCACAAACTTGGCCAGCTGCCTCATTGAGAACTGCCTCGAACCTAATTGCACGAGAGAAGAGGTGTTACATTGTCTGTGGTTCTGTCCAACAACCACAGGTAGTGTCATGAAATCCTTCCAGGGAGCCCTTCTGCAACAGAAACCAGATCGGCTGATTCATAGTTATCCATCTGTTGCAACATCGCAATTCAGTCCATTTGGAGTCACCTCCAGGTGGTAGATGCTCATCCCGGTCAATACCAATAGATGTTACTGGTTGATAGCAAGTCTTTCTTCACAATGCAACTCTCTAAGCTCCTTAGTCGTAGATAAGAGGTTGGGACCTTTGCTTAAGAATAATATTCTCGGAATTAAGAGTGGGGGCAGCTGGTCTCCGTCCAGACACTCAGGTTTGCTTCACATTAGATACTCTGACCAGCTATCGCTCTTGCATGCTCGCTTACACTAGACAGAAGTCTGAGGGGCATTCCTGCTAAAATATATACGTCGCCTTTGTGTGGGACGAAGACATCTATGTAAGCCGGAAGGAGGCATTATGCGAGTCAAGTTTAGGCCAGGGTTGATCTTTCCTCATACAGGCATTGGTGCTCCAACAATGGGCAGACCAAGAGAGGTTCCATTGTCTGTGGTGTTGTTCCCCAACCACAGGAAGTGTCCTGATGCCGTACAGCTAGCCTCATTCTGCAGGAACCCTTAGATCAGGCCCATGCATGGTTCTTCAATCTGTTGCGCATTCGCCATTCAGTCCATGGGGAGTCAGCTCCAGGTGGAAGCTTCTCACCAGGTCATACCATGAGATGTTACTCAATTAAACTGCTTAAAACTGATTCAAGAGTTTGGAATTTGCTCAAGAAACTCTGTCGGGATTTAAGGACTGGTTGGCAGCGGTCTCTGTCCGGAGACATAGTGGAGCACTAGATGACTGGAAGCTACGCTATGCAGCTCACTACACTACTGTTGGAGCAATTCCTGCTTAGGCTGGATACGTTCTGCCGTGATGTTTATTGCATGAGCATACTTTACTCTTCGTCTTCTTTGATTTGTGGGTCTATAAGAAAGAGTGGCGGTCCCAACTCCTAGGTAGGAGCCTAGAGAGGGTCCTTATCGCAGTGCTCAGGGGGTTCCAGAACAGGTTACTTTAAGCTGATATTTGGATTCACGGTTGCGTATTAAATGGAAAGCACACACCCGTCTTAGATGGAATTGCACGTAGGTGGTTTCCTAGTAGTAATTAGGAGTTCATCCAAGCTTTGGGAGGTCTCTCTTCAAAACAAGTGTGAATCTCATCTGTACGTAATCCAAGGTCGTTGCATAGATAAACGACAGGTTCCTGAATTCCTAGGTTGGTCGTTAGTATTGAACAGGAGAGGTGCACGCACACTCCTTGCTGGGTTAGTCCATTCTTGAGCCTACTCATCAGCTCTTCTTCGCTCCTAGCGAACAAAGAACATCCTGTTTGCAAGTTTACCCCAAACATGCTATATGGTGACGTAGTCTTCAAGGGACTAGAGTGGCAAACATTGAATGAGAACGGGGAGTTGGTCAATAGGATATGTATTAATGAGTATGTTAGTAGTCCTAGCGATTATTGCAATGACTGGCAAAAATTGGTCATTCATGGCCAAATGTGCATGTAAAATATGAAATAACTACTGAAACACACTATAATAGTGCAAGAAGAATGGGATCATCAGATAATCTGTATCAAAAATAAGTGGTTTAAAAATATATAAAGTGAGGTAAGTATTCTTTATGTCAGATCTAGGAGCAATTCCCACTAAACCCAAGGAAAGGTTCCACTCATAGATTTTGTCCGGGTGGTTTAAAGGTCGTTAGGGATTAGACATACATGCATTTCAAGGCAAATATTAAACACCTAAAATGCCAATGATTGCCCATTTTTAAAATAGATGCCTGATTCATTTATGGTTTTTAATTCAAACACCTCATTGAGCAGTTTTGAGCCCTAAAGTTCTTCAACGAGTCTGGATATAGACGAAACTAGTAGGCGCAGATTCAAGGCGGACCATTTTGTAGTTCAAATTTATTGCTTAAGTTGTCACCGTGGAAGTCTTGCATACATACATGTCATAGTTATATTGACGCAATAGTGAATTATTAACTTTAGAGTAGTGTAACGTTCATCCATTATGATACCTTGAATGTTAAGTCAAATATTTTAAAACATTTACTGAAAATGGCGGCATTTGGTAATTTATGCCAAATGTAGGTTTATTAAGATTGTATATTTTGACTTCCTGGTGGTTGTCCCATTCAAACATCTCTCATGTGAACATTTTTGTACCAAAATTATCTCTACAGGACACGGTATGGCTGAACCACGTTATGGAGCAACTTTGGAATGGTTGGCCATTTTTGTTTCTGCAAATTAGCAGCTAAGCTACTACTTGGAAAGTCTTATCAGCAGAAATTTTTAAGTTGGAAGTGTGTATTAAACAGTTAGTATTGGACTCTCGTTTGCACTCTATATGGACCCATATGCCAATAGTCACCTCGGGCAAGCAATAGATACACTAATCAGGTAGTGATACAAATATTAATGTATGTGTAGAGGGTGGCCAGGTGTCCATACCCGTAAAATTGTGTACCTGGATCATTGTGATCAGACTACTCTTTTTTCTCATTAACGGCAATGCGCGCTTGGGTGAAAAGAGGTATTCATTGAGGCGGTTATTTAAATCAAGACCCGACCTGCACTGAGCTGTGTCACTTCATTCGTTGTGTGGATGGGTAGGACAAAATTTTATAACGACCCAATAGACCCAATATACCAACAGCTGATATTTGGGCGGATTGTTGTATCGAATTGACATATTTGTGTATAACAAGCATCCCAACACTAATTAATTATCGTGACTATTCAAAATGTCAGCCGCCAGCACGGACGACTGGTTTGGATATGGGTTTCACCCCTAGAGGGTGGCCACAGGCGTAAATAAGCGTACTCACATGATAGTTACGAACGAAGATTCAAATCAACACGATTAAGAGTGGGGAGCGAATCATAGTTTCTATTCCTAAGCTTATCTTACAAACTTTACACGGTTGATTTAGTCTGTGATTGCAAATCTTCAATATGCAATGTACTTTATCAGTATTTCCCAAAAACAAAAGACAGAAAAAGAGTCCCAAAATCCCCATATATAACTAAAGGCCCGTATGGGGGGGGCGGCGGTGGGGGGGGGCCCAATCTCCGAGACAAGGAAAGGAAAAGTGGGCAAAAGTTCACTTTTTTACTGAAAATTTTGATCAAAAAGTCAAACAAATACGAAATGTTGATGACACCAAAGTTCCCTTTTGGTGAAAAAATGGTTTCAAAAAAGTGTTGTAAAAAAGTTCACCGTCCGTGACCATTTTAGCGGGGGTTAGGTCCACTTTGAAACCAAAAAGGTCCACTTTCGGAAAACAAAGGTCCAAATTTTTTGAAAGTCTGCCATCCTACCTCCCCCAAACAAAATCAATTCAGCGTCGGCTCCTTGTATAATCAAAAGGTATTTATAGAAACAGATGCAAAAATTCCATTTTTTCGGAAATATTTAACTTCGTTATGTTTCAAACAAATAAGAAATAGATTAAAAATTAAGAAAGTAGTTAAGAAGATTCTTTTCTCAAAGAAATAAAAACTGGATTGACAATATCTTTCCTGGCCTATTTAAAAAGAGATTTAAAAAAACATAAAATACTGAAGTTCTAACCAAAACAATGGATCTCTCAAAAAAGCATCATAGAAATAAGGACAGAAAAGAGTACCAGACTGATTTTTTTTTTTTGTTACAATAATTCATACTAATGCGTGTGTTAAGTTCGTGCGTAAACACCGTGGCAGTAAAGTCATAAAGTTGTGCCTTGTGGACTTCAACTTTACTTTTACTCTACCCGGAAATTGGATGACCTAGTTGTTAAATCCTGTTGATGGTTCAATCAGGATTCCATTTCTGCTGATACACGATGAACAGACTATAACATCGGGACCCACGATGTATTGTAAAGAGTCGTGAAATCTAATGTACAGTTTCTCACAACAAAAACACGTTACTAGCAAACTGAAACTTCAATGTTGAATCAATCGTTAATTTGAGCACAACAAGTTAGTTGTCGGGTCATATCGCGTGTGTTAAACTGCACAAGAAAGGGCAAGCTATACGCTATGTAACATACCATTGAATCCAGAAATTGCCTCGTATAAACCACAGGTGCCTATAAGGACCTTGTATTTCTCCCATGGGTAAGAAGATTTATGTAAATCATTAAGGGACATGGTCGTTGATGGGATCTACTGACAGTGAGTGAAGTGATATACAAAAACGTGTCGCACGAAGAGAGTGCACAAACCGACCTTATCAGTAGATTGGCGCTAATCAATTTTTCTCTCTGTCCTAATTTCGAAATCGTCCATTATAGGCACCGGGCTTGATACGCGATTTTACGGTTATACCTTTAGTGACAGTATGCTCAATACGGAGTGTGATCGGACAGATTTTTGTGATATAAGTGCCTAAATATTTGTAGGAATCTACTCTTGAAATTGAATGGTCCAAGTTTCCAAACTGTTGTGATTAATACGCTGGCCAACAAAGAGAAACATTGGATTTATTGTGATTGAAGTCCGAGTTTCCAGGTCTTTGCGAATTTCGCGGCCAAGTCAAGAATTCTTATTAATTCAAACTCACTTTTCATATGCAAGCAAGAAAACGATCGTCCGGCCACAATAAAATAACTTTCAATACCAACATGGTGAATGCGACGCGCGTTGTAATCATGCTCTTAGCCCAATTTGGTAAAATTCGGTGCATGAAAATACAATAAAATAGGTGGTGACAGGGCACTCCCTGTGACGCCTTCATCAATGTCGAAGAATAGGAAAATCTGGTTCGATTATCACCCAAACAGGATAATTTCCTCATCTTTCTCTTGTACTTGATAACCAGGGTTTTACCGAAAGTGTACAAATTCTTATTAACAACTTTGTAGCAATACGCTTTTCATATGATGCCATTTTGAACTTTAGAACACGGTCAGAGATCTTTGCATGGTCCCAAAATACAGGAAAAACATACCTCGGATAGTAGGATCAAATGTGACATGTACCCACAGTAACCCCCCCCAAAAATGCAACAGGAAGTTTCTTGGCATTTTTGGTAGATATAAGGTCAGGTTAAGAATAATCAAAAGTGCGCAAAGTCCCCAGAAAGCGTTAAATATGACATAACAAAATGGCCCCGCCATCCGCCATTTGAAAAAAATATAAAATCCTATATTCTGGCAATATAAATGAGCTAAAAGGGCAAACAAGATGTCATTTCCTACTAATTCAAGGATAAACCAATCCATTAAAATGGGTGTATGAAGTTGAGCTTATCATCGTACCCTCAAAATCCAATATGGTCGCCATCGCCGAGTGAAAAGTACAAATTATTGTATCTCTGGGGCTGGGGATGGGACAGCAGAAGACAAACAAGAAGCATTTCCTTATAATTCTATGCACAACAAATCCATTTAAATGAGTTTTCATTAAGTTTACGAATCATTTGGCACCTCTAAATCCCAATATGGCTGCCACCCGCCATGTTGACACCAAAGTCCACCTTTTGGTGAAAAAATGTTAAAAAAGTTAAAAAAAAGGACCGTGACCATTTTAGGGGGTTAGGTCCACTTTTAACCCAAAAAGGTCCACTTTTCGGAAAAAGGTCCACTTTTTTGAAGTCCCGCACCTCCCTCCCCCCAAAAAAAATCATGCGTACGGCCCTGTATAATCACAAGGAATCATATAGATAACAGATTAAAAATCCATTTTTTTCGGAAATATTTTGAACTTTGTTATTGTTTCATAACAAATTAAGAAAGATTAAAAATTAAGAAAGTATTTAAGGAATATTCTTTTTCCTCAAGAAATAAAATGACAATCCTTTCCTTTTCCATATTAAAAAAGAGATAAAAATACATAAAAACGAAGTTCTAACCAAAACAAGCTCTCAAAAAAGCATCATAGAAATAAGACAGAAAAGAGACAGACAATTTTTTTTTGTAAAATAATTCATACTAATGCTTGTGTTAAGTTCGTGCGTAAACACCGTGCATAAAGTTGCCTTGTGGACTTCAACTTTACTTTTACTCTAACCAGGAAATTGATCGACTTATTTGGTTAAATCTTGTTGATGGTTCAATCAGGATTCCATTATCTGCTGATACAAGATGAATAGATTATAACATCGACCGATTATAACATCGTCAGTGAATCTAAGTAAGTTCTCACAACAAAACACGTACAGCAAACCTGAAACTTCAATTTATATCAATCGTTAATTGAGCACAAAAGTCAGTTTGTCGGTCATCTCGCGGTACACTGCACAAGAAAGGGCAAGCTATCCAGCTATGTAACATGCCATTGAATTCCAGAAATGCTCGTATAACACAGGTGGCCTATTAAGACCTTGGTATTTCTCCCATGGGGTAAGAAAGATTTATGTAAATCATTAAGGACATGGTCGTTGATGGGATCTACTGCAGTGATAACAACGTTCGCACGAAGAGCGTGCCAAAACCGACCTTATCAGTTAGATGGCGCTAATCAATTTTTTTCTCTCTTGTCCGAATTTCGAAATCGTCCTATTATAGGCACCGGTGCTTGTATACGCGATTTTACGGTATTACCTTTAGTGACAGTATGCTCAATATGAGTGTGATCGGACAGATTTCTTGTGATATAAGTGCCTAAATATTTGTAGGAATCTACATCTGAAATTGAATGGTCCCCAAGTTTCCAAAACTTGTTGTGATTAATACGCTGGCCAACAATGAGAACATTGGATTTATTGTGATTGAAGTCGAGTTTCCAGGTCTTTGCGAATTTCGCGGCCAAGTCAAGCATCTTATTTAATTCATTTTCATCATTAGCAAGCAAGACCACATCGTCAGCCCAAAATAAACTTCCAATACAAACATCGTGAATGCGAGCGCGTAAATCATGCTCCTTAAGCAATTTGGTAAATTCGTGCATGAAAATACAAAATAAAATAGGTGACAGGGCACATCCCTGTTTGACGCCTTCATCAATGTCGAAGAAATCTGTTTCGATATCACCAAACTTATAATTTTTCATCTTTCTCTGTACTTGATAAAGGGTTTTACCCGAAACGTTGTACAAATTAACAACTTTTTAGCACTACTGCTTTCATATTCTGCCATTTGACTTTAGAACAAGGTCAGATGTAATCTTTGCATTGATACCAAAATAAGTAACAACATACCTAGTATAGTAGGATCAAAATGTGACATGTACCCACAGTAACCCCCCAAAAAATGCAACAGAAGGTTTCTTGGCATTTTCTGGTAGTATAAGGTCAGTTTAATAATATATCAAAAGTTGCGCAAAGTCCCAGAAAGCGTTCAAACTATGACATAAACAAAATGGCCGCCATCCGCCATTTTGAAAAATATAAATCCTCATATCTCTGGCAATAAATGAGCTAAAAGGGCAAACAAGATGTCATTTCCTACTAATTCCAGCATAACAAATCCATTAAAATGGGTTTTATGAAGTTGAGATATCATCTTACCCTCAAAATCCAATATGGTCGCCATCCGCCGAGTTGAAAAGTA
>JAMKCH010083217.1:0-17431 GCA_023653785.1 Ophioderma brevispina
CTTTGCTGTATTTTTAGAGAATATTTAAAAAATCAAAATTCAAGAAATTCAAAAATGGCCGCCGAAGTTTATAACACAATCATGTGAAATAGATAAAATTCGTAATTTTCCACAATTTACAGAAATTTAAACCACTCTTCTAACACAGACTTTTTGCTACTAGTATATTAACAATAATTACTATCATAAAATTAGCCTACGGGGAAAAAAATTGGACAAAATTCAAGATGGCCCCACAAATATCCATACAAACTTAACATAACTTTAGGCGTACAATCCACAATTTAATTCAGTGTTTATTAAACAACTGTCTCTTGAAGGTGAGTATATGTGGGGGGGGGAAGTATTATTATCACCTTCTCAGTTACAAGACACTATCGTGATTTGAAAATATTTGAAATTTGCAGGAAATAGCTTCAAAGGGAAGGATGATAAGTCTGTAGAATTCTCATAGTTACCTTTTCCAGTGTAGACTTGAAAAGAAAAGGAATAGAACACGGCAGTGTTCCAAGAAGATACGATTCTCCATTCAATTAGTGTTGTCGTAGTGTCCGTTTCGCGACAGTAATGACTATTTTTTTTAAATATCCGATTCTGTCCTTAGTAGGTTTCTTTGGTCTTCTCATTTGCAGGATGTTAGGATAACCTGTACTTGTTACGTACATACTAAAATCTGATTTTATTTTTGCTGGTTTTCGATTTGCTGATTTAGCAAATCATGATAGTGTCTTTAAGTTGTAACCACCAAAAGGGGTAAGTAAATGTCAGTAATGCATCCCTCCGCTCAGCACCGCCAGAGCCCGCACCAACAGACCCACGAGAGGCCACTTGGAAATTTCAGGACCCCAGGGCCGCCGGTGTTTATAATATAGATTAATTGACAGTGCTTTCATGAAACATAAACAGGTTGTGACCGCGACTGATGGTATCGTGACATACTTTTGCTGTCTTAGTTTGAGATACATCAATTTTAAGCCAACAAGTCATATATGTAAAAGTTGTTTGTTGCGAACAGGGACAACTTGGTGGTTTGCTGTTACTTATGGTCTGCAAAAAGTAATTTACAGACATGGATATATGAAATAAGTTGTCTGAAATAATGAAGAACAAGTAAGCTTTCATTGGGACAAGCCTGTAAATGGGACCAAGTTTGACAAATATCGTCGGGGTTGTCTGCTCATTACTGTCGAATCAGCATAATGCTAGTTCTGAGGAAAACGGCGGTTGAAAGTTTGAGTTACTTATGAATGCGTGTATTAATAAATAAAAGGCAAAGGCTATTTTTAAGTGGTGTATGTTAAAGACTGAAATGGTTACTAACTGACGGAACGTATTAAAATACCAAGAACAACCGTTTTCTTATGCAAAATTGGCCATGAATGCTGATTTGACAGTTTGGTCAACACCCAAATGTTTGATTTTCGCGTGTTCTAAGGAGTGGACACGTATCGACGGCATGAAACCCGTTGATTTCTACTGATGTATGGCTGAGATTACAATATAGTACGGGGGTTTATATTTTAAAATGAGGATGCCGATGATGCCACGGTGATAAGAACAACGATGGCGGTGAGACTGTGGCATTAACGATGAAATAAGGAAAAACCTCGAGCTTAACGACGATAATGATGCTACTGATCGATGATGATGACGATGTTGACGATGACGTCTGATGGATGACGATGACGATGACGATGATGAGATCATGATGACGATTGCTGATGATGACGATGACGATGCGATGTTGATGGTTAAAAATTGATGATGATGATATGCGATGACGATGACGATGATTGTATGATGATGATGATGATGGCGAGACGACTAAGACGATGATGACAATGATGATGATGATGATGATGACGACCGACGACGACGACGTCTATTGAATTTGTGTTTATGTACAAACAGTGCAAATTTGTATACAAACAATTCATAAGGGGTTTTTAAAATGGGGTGAACATTCAGTTGCATTATCGTTCGTTGTAAAATATAGCGCAGACTGCCACATGACCAACGAATTCAGAAAAAAGAACAACCTCTTACAAATTTGGCTCCTTAAATTAATATCTTAAATAAATTTTATAAACCCTATCTTTCTTTTCTTATTTAGAAAAAACATAAATTTCAGGTTGTAAATACGTAGAAGGAACACAAACCGTGGGTAGCCAGGTTTTGTTGACGATGGGGGCACAAGATTGGTGGAATGTACGGACAATGTATTGTACCGAAAAATTGGTTCCAGGCTAGCTACGCTCGTCGTTCGACCCTAATTTTTTACCGTCACCTCCAAATTCTACAGAGGGGGGGGGGGCGCAATGGGCGCACTATAAAAACAAAAAACACAACTTCACGTCACTGCAAATGCAGTAACCAATTTCATGAAGCTCTTTCCATTCACACGCGCTAAAAAGAGACGACAGAATTACAGCGGTTTAGACAATGTACCGACGGACCGTTATGTATCGACAAAAACATCTCGGTCGAGGGGCACGTGCCCCCCTGCCCCCCCCCCCCCCCACTCTGGCTACGGCCACTGAACACAAACATTGTAGTGATTTATATACAAATATTGCTAGAAAGAATGTTCAAAATTGAGATGAGAAAATATTTAAAAGGTAACTGGAATGTTCATAACTCAACAAGTTTTTGAGGATATAAAATTGGTCTATACAACTGATGACACCATATTGTCGCGTTTTCTTTTAAATGCAATCACATATATAAGTTCCCATCTTTAAAAGTAATGTACATGCTTAAAATATATACCAAACTTGAAACGAATAAACAATTAAATGGGTAATTATTAATCGTAAAATCAACATAATCTAAACAATTTAGATGGCACTAACGCTATACAAACAACTTCCAAAGAAAATGTCACTTTCTTCTGAAAAGCGAGAGTTTTTTACTATGATGCAGTAGCTTGCAGAATATTTAGCTTGCAGGAATACAAGTTACACAAAGGAAATCAAACTTTCACAATATTGTTTCCAAGTCTATTTGTAACACGGTTTACTAAGGGGTGGGGTGGTAAACACCCCGAGAATTCATATTAATAAACGATAGATGCGATAGATGATTTCGATGTTGGTTGTTGGTCTCAGTTTCTAGCTTTGGTTCTCGTTTGTTATATTGCTTCCAAACATAACTAGTTATGGCGTCAAAATGACGTCCAAAGTCACAAGTTGGCAAAAACTTGGTCATTTCCACAGACACACATCAGAGTATTAAATTAAAAAAAATTGAAATTTTGCATACAAAACTAGGAATATTGGATTTTCATGAGGGTTTGTTGGCCCCCCAAATGAATTGAAAATGACTAGTTTTACACATATAATTCAGAAGCAATACAGTGCACATAATTAACAAATGAAAAATAAATAAAGGGTATGTCAGTATCATTTATAGGCGACTAATGTGCTCGAGGTCGGAAAAAACTAAATAATGGCCCCGCCCATATTTTTATTTTTTTTTTCCGCCGAGGATAACATTATGAGCCCATAATGATTTACTACAAAAAACCTTATTTCTATTCTATAATTAAACAACTTGTTTTATTTTGTTTGTTTGGATAGTTTTAGGTAATCTACCCTCATTTGGTTGTATTTTGTATACTAATGAATGAAAATACTGATAAGGAAAAGCATAGCGGTTCATTATGCAGAATAAGCATCAGAATGCTGCAGTTCAAGAATGGGATAGTAGGGTAATATCACCGGCGAAAGTTTTTAACGTTTGGGCACCGGAGGAAATTGTACCTGGGTGGTAACTCTCTCGTTGGTAAACGAGGTTAATGTCACTATGTCCCCCTAAAAAGTGATACATTGGGTTTATTTGACAATGTTAAAACTCCAAAAATAGATTATTCTTTCACGACGGCCCAGACCGTAGGATTCAATTAGTACAAGTAACATAATTAAAACAACAAAAAATTAAAATGTGAAATAACTAACCTAACCCTCATGAAGAAAGGTAAATTTCACCGATTGCCTTAAATTGGACAGACCTCTTATCGACTTTTTATCACGGACGTAAGCAATTTTGTCCCAGCGAATAGTATTCGTTCGCAATTTATATGTGGCGTTGAGATATTTGGGAACGCAAAACATTAGTCGAATACGTATTCGATGTTGTGAAAAACCCGTTTTTATTACAAATGGGTGTTATTCGACTGCGGCTTTTAGTTGGGATGTATTTCACTTTATTTTTGGGTTAAAATTTAAAGAGGACATAAAATGCAACCGATCACACTATTAACTCAATTTGACCAAAAAATCAGGATTCACCACTATGTCGTGGCTACGGACGATATGCTGGGTTGAATCCAAAACTCTGTGGTGCTGATTTTATCAAGATGGCTCTGTGCGTGCTGATTCTTTACACCGGCTCTGTGGTGTGGTTTTATAACACGGGCTCTGTGGTTGCTGTTTTTATAAGACCGGCTCTGTGGTGCGGGTTTTATCACACTGGCTCTGGGGTGCTGGGTTTATAAGACAGGCTCTGTGTTGCTGATTTTATAACACTGGCTCCTGTGGTGCTGATTATTTTATAAGAAACGGCTCGTGGTGCTGTTTTATCACACTGGCTATGTGTGCCTGGTTTTATTAAGAACGGCTCTGTGGTGCTGGTTTATCACACGGATCTGTGATGATGTTTATAAGCCGGCTCTGTGGCTGCTGGTTTTATAAGGAACCGGCTCTTGTGGTGCTGGTTTTATACGGGCGCACACAGTAAATAACTGACCCATTGAAATACCCGCAAATATACCTGTTTTGGAAAGCGGATTTTCGAAAATCACGCGGCAATATTTGGCATAGAAGTTATATATCAATGGATTGCAAATCGATGAAACTTAAACATGTTTCAATTGTAGGGGGGGGGCCTTCCGATTCGTTTTTCCGATACAAGACCCTAAATAGCGACCGTTGCCATTTTCCACCGTTTCGAGCCTGTAAACTCATTTACGCCCATTTCTACACGAAGGCCTTTCGCCGTGAAATCAAAATTTTAAATTTAATGTATCCACTGTGTTTAAAGAACATGTACTTTTATTTGAAACAACATATGGCACTACAGATCTTCACACTCGCCACAGCAGGACCGTTTTTCGTTAAAACATATCCAAATCAGCGTTGTGTTTTTTAAACGGAAGTTAGTAAAACCTTACATGAAATGCGTGGTGCTTTAGGTTGTGCGCCCTTTGAACACCACAAAATTTTAACGATTTCTACCAAAAACACATTATTAGCTATTTTACATGATTTATTGTGCACATTTGTGTGAAATTTCAGCAATTGTGACTAGTCCGTTCGGGCAAATTGCATGTTTAAAAGCCGTACTTGAAATCGCATTTTTCCGAAAAAACGCCTTTTAGCGATCCGCGGCGGCCTATGCACGCGCCATGAGCCGAATAAAAGGCCAAAGTGCTATTTTTCGCCGGATGAAAAATTGAACATCACCCCTTCAAAAGAAAGGGAATTGTACAATTTGATACCTATATCGTAAATATAAATAAAATTAACTAACCTCAATCTAAAAATGATAATTATTTTTCTAAAATAAAAATTAAAAATAAAATTTCACCATGTTAGAACATTTACATTTTTTAGCACTTATTTTCAAGCTTAATATTTTTGCTACGCACGCACGCACATGGAACATAAAACCAGAGAAAGTACCACTCTAAGAGAAAAAAATTGAAAACTAGAACCTGATTTTGTTTCATATAGACTCCTTTCTTTCAAATAGGTTCTATTAAGAAGCGAATACAAAAGGTTCCTGCGAGCTATAAAAACACTTTTTTGGAAGGAACCATTTTGAGTGAGGGGTTCATAATATAAAAAAAAATTCGAAGACGAACTTTTCTATTTAGAGTGTAGGGGACTAATCAAAAGGAAATGAGTGAGTCACCCATCCTCTATCGGAAAAACTAACTTTGCGATAGAGGCGGGGGGGGGGGGTGGGTGCGGGGGGGGGGGTGCGAATGCGGAGGGAAGGACTCCGATATTGAATGCGTGTTTGTTAGGTTGATGATATTAATTCAACTTTAAGATAAGGCATGTAGTAAGAAAAGTGTTAAAACGGGGGGGGGGGGGCAGTGCCATTTCTATGGTTAGGCTATAGCCATAAAGCCGTTGGTGAACTTTTGGGGTTAGGGTTACTTGCTTAAAACAAAAGCTACACACATGAATTTCTTCTCAAAGGCTTAAATGACTCTATTTCATGTGCACTATAATAAGTAAGCCAAATCAGTGATAAAAAATGAAAAAAGAATAGGGGTCTTGGGTGAGAGATAAGTGGAAAATAAGGAATTGTCCTTGTGGTTATGTGAAGACTGTGTTTGAAAAATGATGATCTTTTGGTGACAGCGATGATGGAAGAGCGGGGGGGGGGGGGTATAAACAGTAATGATACCCATTTTCTCCACCCCCCACCGGTGTGGATCAGAGCTGGACGATTAGGGCAACATTACAAGTGTATCAGGTGTGGAGCATCCTGTATAGGCATTCGAATAGCTCACACGTCAAACTATGTTGAACTGGAAACCATTTCAAACTCTTTAGGAATAGCCTAGCCTAGCAAAAGGGGCCTAGCCTTAGCCCGACCGGCCAAGCCCTTCAAGGATAGTTTTCAAATGTACGCACACAAGGACTAGGCCATACGGAGGATTTTGTATCTTTTATTTATTATCTAGGTATGTTTTATGTGATTGGTGATATTTCAGCAAAAATAAATGATATTTTATGGGACGAAAGCAAAAGAAGAATTTCTCTAACTTCCGTTGGCGTACACGACGTATGTGTCAAAGGGCCGCACAACAGTACTAATGCCCCATGAAATACACGCAATATACTGTTTTGGAACGCGAGATTTCGAACTCAAACGGCAATATTTGGCCATGAAGTTATAATCAATGGATTGCAAATCGAGAAACTTTAAACATATGTTTCAATGTACGGGGGGGTCTTCCGATTCGTTTTTACGATACGAGACCCTAAATAGCGACCGTGCCATTTTCCACCTGTTTTCGAGCCTTCTGTAAAAATCATTGACGCCCTTTTCATACACGAAGGCCTACTTCTTCCGTGAATGAAAATCAAAATTTTTCATTTAATCGTACCAATGTGTTAAAGACACATGTACCTTTTATGTGAAAACATAAATATGGGCACTACGATCTTCCAAAACTCGCACAGACCGTTAAACATCCAACATAGCGTGTTTTTAAACGGAAGTAAAACATTACATGGAATGCGTGGTGATTTAGTGTTGTGCGCCCCATAACACTGGATCTGTGGTGCTGATTTTATTAAAGACTGGCTCTATGGTGCTGGTTTCATAAGGGATGCACCATTAGACTTCAAGGGGGGGGGGGGGAGCTAGGGAAGTTAGGCAGGGGTCAAGTTTTTTTTTTCGCCGCCTTTGGCGGCAAGTTTTTTTTAACAACTTCCCCTGTTTTTCTGCAATCAGAGTTGGGTGGGCCAGTTTTTTTTTTTAATCATCAAGTGCGCGTTTTTTTTTTTTTTTGCGCACGGTATTAATCTAATATGATAAAACACGGGGGGCCCTGGGGTGCTGAATTTCAAGTGCCTCTCGTGGCTCTGTGGTGCTGGCTCTGCGGTGCTTGAATTTCACCGTGCCTCTCGTGGCTCTGTGGTGTGGCTCTTTTGGGGCGGTGCTTCTGGGTTGGAGGGGATGCCGACATCGTAATGTTGATCAATTCAAAAATGGCCGGACTACCGCTAAAACCATAGACCTAATGTATTAAATTGTCTAAACCAGGATTGTAAAAAGTTACTTCACTTAATGTTTAGATGGTGTTTGAGACATCTTTCTAGACTCTATATTTTGGTATGCCAGTTATAACTTTCTGGCTTTGAGGTCAAAGGGATCAAAATACAAAATGCGCACCAAAATACAATATTTATCACTGAAAGTCAAAAAGGTGTGTCGGTATTAGTTTTGCATATCCTAGTCGTCAGCCCAGAAACGTACTGTTTGAGCAAATCCAAAGACTGCAAGGTTAGAACTCATTTTATGAGTTTCTTTACAACATTGATTTCCAGTTCTCGTATTGGATAGATACAAGAGAGTATATGTTTATATGTCATGATGTATTGTATGCAAAGTAAAATTATAGCCTAGAATGCCTGGATCTGGTTACCTATATGAGTTGTCTTTCTTTCGAAAAAGGACTTACAAGCATTTAAAAAAGGTCCAATATCAATATAAGAATTATCAGAATATAGAATTACTGTATTCATAAGGGAAGGAAAATATGGGGTATTACATGTATTATCCTTTCGGATTTATTGTGAGCACTAAGCTGAGCAGTACATTACAAAAACGAGATCGGCATGCCCCAATTTCAGTAAACTAAGAGACCAGAAACTTTTCTGTTCCACCCTTTCGGCAAGAGCAAAATTGACTCCGCGCTCTTTAAGTGCGAGCACCGTCACTGTTAAAAGTTTACTCATATGTTTTTTTTTATCTTTAAACCTCAAAGAATAACGTCTGCATTTATTTATGTTCATCATATTCCTTAAACAATTCACAAAATCACCACTATACCATGATAGTATTTACAAGTAGAAAAAAAATAGAAACAGGAAAGGAAAAAGTGATTTGTTCATGTGATATCCAGTTTTCTTCATTATGGAGCAAATATGATGCAAAATATTAAATGTTTATTTAATAAAAATTTTAATAAATTTAAAAATCAAATTCGTTTCTCGATGTTCACCAACCATCTGTTCTAAAACTTAATTCCAAGGAAAAGTTTATAAGGAGTATATATAAACAACAACCCTTACAACTGGTTTAACATACTATTTTCTAAGAAACACAATACAAAATGAAATAGTCATAATCTTAGTACCATTTACCAAAAGCCCTTAATTCATATGTTCCAGGAAAGTAATTACACGTAATGCGATTTATACAAGAAAAAATTGGAAGTAAGCTATCTTGTTTGGAACTATATCTCTCGTTTAAAATAAAAAAGTTAGCACAATTTATTTCCATATATAATTTATCTTCTAGTAAAACTAAGTGTAGAAACGCTTTTGTTTGTTAGATTTCAAACAATCTATAGAGGTATTTCGAAGCCACGAAAAAAAGAGTTTTGAAAACTACAGAAAATATGAGTTAATTACTTTTTTTTCAAAACAACTCAGGTCTCGATTGTACGATTTCCAACGGGTTGAAATCGCCATTGACTTACCTTAATCAAAACTTGGGTAAGGTAAGCAAGGGATACAGACAGTTGGGAAGAGAATAGATAGGATGTGATCGATGGAGAGAGATGACGAGATATCTATATATAATATATATTATATATCTCTAATCTATAATATCTATAATATATATATATATATCTATATATAATATATATATATACGTATTACTAAGTCATGGTCTTATATTATCATTACCCATAAATAGCATGGCGGGAGTATTATTTTTACACTTATTTGCAGAAGAGAAAATACCAATGATTTTAAAGATATGATAAAAAAGAAAGTATTTGACCAATGATAATGTCTACCACACCTTCAGCTCTACAATTTAGGTCAAGAAAGAAATGCAAGTCTCCAAGGAAACCAAACCATTCTCTCTTGATTTCTCCCTAATACATCATTGTTCTGGTTGCATATTCCAGATCTCAATGATATTCCATTAGGCATATTCAACCACAACCATTCCACATACCTATATTGGTTTCTCTTTTAAACTTTCGCAGTGTGACCCCAGAGAGAAAAATTATTGTGCATTGACCTTTTAATATGTAGTGAGTCCCAGCAAATAGGACATGTGAGTTTGAAGAGTTTTTGTGACCGCTTTTTTGCCAAAATAGTAGTTTTCTTGCATTTCGAACATTTGAATGTTTCCAATACTAAATTGTTTTTTTTTTTAGGTTCAAATTGAGATCCTTCGCTACTTTTTCTCATTAATGACTAAATTCCCTAGACATTTAGCAGGGTTTTCTGTGACGTTTCTGTCAAAAAAGCGGGAGGATGTGACCAAAATATTGCCCGGGGGGCCAGTTGGATTCAAAGGTGGATATGATGGTGAACATGGACTCCGAAATGCCACCCTAACACGTATTTCCACCGGACTAAAAAAAACATTACCCTAAACAAGCATTTTGTCTGTGTTGCACCATAAACAAGTCTTTTGTCAGTTTTGCTACCTTAAACAAGTAAACAATGCATTGTGTTGATAATCTACCCTTTTATTATCTGGCTTTGATCGTGTTTGTTGCTTTACTTCCAAATTACAATATTTTTGATGATTTGAATCTCGCGTACATCACAATTCCGGGGTTAGAAAAAAACCTACCTTTTTTCCAATTTTGCTGTTTGGGGACACCCTAATCACTATACGCGCTTACTACATGCCTGTTGGAAAAAGACTTTTTTTACGCGTTTTCTGATTTCATGCTCATATCCATCTTATGAAACAAGTGGGCCCACCGGGAAAATTATTGCATTTTCCATTCATCTTTTTCGGGAAGGGAATTTTGACAAGTTCAGCCTTAAATTTGGGCAAAATTAAAGTAAATTTGGGTGATTTTCGCACGCTACGCGCGAATTTTCGTCAAGTCAGCCTTCATTGGAGCAAATTAGGACGACATGAATTTTCCCCCTCTGCGTGACGACTCTTGGAAATTTTGCCCCCATCGGTACGCCACTGCATACATCTTAAGTGCAACGAAGAGATTTCACATATCAGGATGTCCCTTAAAAATCGAATGTACTGATTTTGCCCTGATGTAAATCTTTCCATCAAAAATATCTCCAACTTGAAAGGATTAAGCTGAGAATTGTTTCTTTGGTACTATTGTGAGCAAATGACGAAATTCGGCCTCATGTTTTATATTGTGAAATAAAGCAAAGCAAACTCACCTTTTTCTCTCTTTGGAGACATTTCTGTATCCAAAACAATTATCTATTGGGGCTTAATCTTTATGAAATATATACTATAAAGATCGACTTCGCCATGTTGTGTTTCCCCTGGAAAGCTGCCATGTTGACTGCGGGCGGCGCCATGTTGCCCGCCATGTTGGAAGGGTGGACCGTCGGATTCAGGTGATCCCCTCCCATCGTTGACTGCGTTGCTTGGGGTTAGGATTTCGACATTGTTCAAAAATGCGGATAGTGATAAATTTCATTGAAATTGCAAAACACCGTGTTTGTTAACGGTAGTTAATGCGTATTGAATTCCGGGGGGAGACAAAGAGTAAATACGTCAATTTAATTAAAAATTAGGGTACCTTCGTCCGGGTAAGTAGTTATTATCTGTCGTGGCTTACCTTTAATTATGACATTGCTCCAGTGAGTTTGACCTCTTTGATAATCTATGTAAAATAATTTATTTCTTGGTGATAAAAAATAGAAAAACTTAAAAAAATTAAAAAAATTAAAAAAATGAAAGATTGATTTATACTATGTATTGTGAATTCATTGTAAATGTTCAGATGCGATATATTAAACGTAGGATGTGAAGACCTATTACCCTTCCCAAATCAGTGACCTTTCGTTGTAGACGTCTCATTCGTGTTCTGGTAAGTTTGACCTCGATGATATTCGTGGTGCCCTATTAAAAACACTTTGCAGTATATTAACCAGCGAGTTCTAACTATCTGCAAAGGGCTTATGATCGGCAAGCTACCAGTCTAAGTCCGAACAGGTGGTACTGGTATACACTCATTACTACAGCAAATATTGGCGTTAACGTAAACACTTCCCGATTAACTTGTGTTACGCCAAATTCAATTTCATGTGCAATATTGTGACATAACAGTCCTTGAATAAAATACAAACATCGCTGTGAAGGTCCAGTGACGCCAAAAAACCAAAGTAATAAAATTTTATTTTATAATTCCTATCTGTCATTACCGGCTCATGGTATCGTGTACAGACCCCGGGTACAGACCAGTTAACCGCATGTTTTAAACATGTTAGGGGCCTGGTATCTTGACATAGGTCGGCCTGATTGTTACACCACTGGGCTATTGATTCTGGTTAGAGTTTTAATACTATGGGAATAAACGCTCGCAGGAGGAATGGATTCGCAGGCAACAAACGAAGAGGGACGTAGGATGTTAACTGCTTGGTTAATTGGAGCGAGCTTCATTGGCGTATTTTATCAAAATATCCGCAAATGAAAAACACAACAGAAATAACACCAGCAGGCAGGAATAACAAAAAAAAGCATCTATGGTTGGATTTTTATGAGTTTTTATTTCAGTTGTGCAATATTATTATGATTTGATGGTTACTTATTGCTTTTAAAGGGTGACATGCACCGTGAAATGCGGTGCCAAATTGCGCAATTATAGTCATAATGTGGTTACTCTCACACACACTGTAATCTTACGTGTAATTTTTTACAGCAAAATACTGTAAATGATTAGACCAAATTGAGGATCCGTTTTCTTTCCCTCAGCGACTCGAAAAAAAATCTGGTGGGCGGACAATTAAAACACGACCCGTATCAGGTATAGCCAGGCTATCATCTGCCAATAACAGCTCATTGTATATGTAAAAAAAAAGGGAGTTTATTTGGTATATTTTACTCAAAAAGATCATAGAAAGACCAAAATAAATACAATAGATAAAACAACAGCAGTGGTAAAAAAGAGAAATCAATCAAAGTTGTACTTTAGGATTAGGCCTATTGTTCTTGATTTTTGCAACATGACGGCGAAGTTGTTTACAAGGGGGAATTAAACACCGATTTCGACTTTCCTTTATTACATCTGCCTTCATCCCAATTTTTAATTTGCATTTCAATCTTCTTGTATATCGATATGCCGTGGTTCTCACGTTTGGTTTGGGTAGGGACAAGGTGAGATCTGGACGTAGGGCCCATTAGTTGTTTTGCCCGCGGAAAAAAAGGACCGTGCTTACCATGCAGAGAGAGATTTAACGTATGACAATTTTGCATACTTTCTTGGAAAGGTGGGAAACATTTTTTGCCATGTTGTTTGGGAAAATTTTGCTTCAGATTGAGAAGATTGGAGGAAATTTGACAAAGAAGGCCATTTTTGGTGCTGGCTGTTCAAAAGGACCATTGGGGGGTGATCCCACTTTTACCAAAAAAGTCCACTTTTTCGAGGTCCCCCTCCCCCCCCAAACAAAAACAATCCTGCGTACGGCCTTGCCTCAAGCAAAGAGGAGGCCTATATTTACATTAGCCCTCTCATGGATGATTATCTCATACAGTTTGTTGTTTGAATATGCGCCTATTTGTCAAGGGGAAATTAATTGCCGCTTTCATCCATTAAAGGTGGGCGCCCAGGACACTAGCCCAGTTACAACTATAAGGAGCATTGTGGTTCGCAAAAGCGCGGTAAGGGGGAAGTCAGCTCGGTCAAGGACAAATTCGTCCTGATTGCACCGAGCGTCCTAAACGGGCTTTTTTTGCCTCAACATTTCCTGATTTTTGCCCAAATTTTTCCAAGGCCCCCCCCCACCGTATTGTCCCCACGATGACTAAGTCACTTCGGGACCTTTCCCTACGACCCCAGCTACCGTAACTGAGGGGGGTCTTTGGGAGAGTGGGAGTTTCTTTGGTCTGCTCCAATGGCAGTAA
This sequence comes from Ophioderma brevispina, assembly GCA_023653785.1. Classification (NCBI taxonomy): domain Eukaryota; kingdom Metazoa; phylum Echinodermata; class Ophiuroidea; order Amphilepidida; family Ophiodermatidae; genus Ophioderma; species Ophioderma brevispina. The sequence goes on from JAMKCH010083217.1 coordinate 13,603, forward strand.
AATTTTCTCCTGGCTCATAGTCGCTAATGTTGGACTAATCATGATAGCTCTGCACCTTAGGCACATTTTGAAGCAGCTTGAAGCATAGTGTGATTGAAAGTGAATTGTTAACACGAAAAGGCAACCCCCACCCCGACAAAGAAGTCTGGTGCCGGTGTCGCCCACATTGCAGAATGCGCACCAGCGCATAAAGGTATTAGAATTACAGAATTGCCACTTTCCTCTATAGCTCGGCGCAAATTATTGCTCATTTCGGGCACAATATCCCGGGGGACGCCCATCTTGGAAAATTTGCTTTAATTTTTTTTTAAGGGGATCTTTGGGTGACCATTTGGCAACCTTTTCTAAAAAGTTTTTTTTTTTTTTTTTTTTAAAGATTTCAAAATTGTCGAAAAAACATGGGAGGAGTCTTTGGATGATGATGGATAAATTTCATAATACAGGGCCATGGGTGACAATGATGCTGGGTGTGAACAACAACCCCATTAATGCCTAAAAACGTCAACTAAATGGGAACAAACCCCCCCTCACCCTGTTTAACCCCTTGGACATGTTAGCAAAGATCCCTACTAGGGCCTATAGGTGCTGGCCTCTGGGCGCCCTTGAGATGGCCCAATGGCGTCCGTAGGCAGCAGCTTCTAGGGAGGAGAAACAACGTGTTCAGGGGGAAATCAGCCGGTCAGGGGACAATTCGTTCCGACTGATTTTTCATGATCTTTTGCCAACAAAAAAATTCCTGATTGTACCGGACCTCGACTTTTTCCCACAGAGAGCTTCCCTGATTTCCCTTTTGAACACCGTTCAGTTGCCCTTTACCTCCGGACCCCAGATACGAAACTGGTGGTTCTTGGGGAGTGCACGTGCATGCGAGTTCTTGGCTTGCACATAAAATTTTTGCAGTATAGTTCACCTGGCTTCATAGGCATGTTGAGATGGGGGCCTAAAACTCGACAGCTCTTGACTTAAAACATAACTAAAGGCAAAACCAAAATAAATGCAAAAGTTGAGAGAAATTTTGTATTTGAGTTTTGCATTAAGAAGGACTGATCACCGGTGGTTTTTTTAGTGAACGCTCCCATTCAAATCAGCTAGCGGTTGCCCGCGCGAAGCGCGGGCAAACCGTGTTTAGTTTACTATAAGACACAACATTTGAGTGCCTCAAAATCTCCGTTGCACCTTTAAACATCATTAGTTTTTCAGTGGTGTGGTCAGCATTTAAAAGATCCCAATTTTCGTTTAATCAAAAGGTAAAGACCTAATATATCTGACAATGTTTTCGTTTACTGAAATAGCATGTCAATCTCATTTTTGGAAAGTGTGTGTAGAGGAAGCCGACTGAACTACATTATCGTTCGGGTCCAATCATTAATAATGGACAAAGGATAAGTATAACATTTTTAATCGTCTGACGGTTTCCCTGCCCTCCTACGAATAGATTGGAAGATGCTTTGGCCTTTTACAAATGTCTTGCAATTCCATTTCGAAAGGTCCATTACCATTCCGTCTACAATGTCTATTTTGCTACATAAAAGCAGCCTGGCAGCTAGTCCCATACAACAAGTGACCATACACAAAATTTAACAAGCATATATAGGAGAGGCCTATGCCTCTTTCTTATTCTTATTCTAAGACATCAGAAAGAATGTCTTGCGTTTAGATGTGCAATCACCTTAACTAGTCTTCCTTTCCTGAATACCGGTTTCCTCCCTGTACCTGTCTTTTTTTAATAAATTTTGAATTAAATCACATTTGAGGAAGTATGTATATTTTCATTTTATTGCGTCGTATTTTGGCGGCCATTTTGAATTTTCTCCAATTTCGGCTCTTGGCGAAGAACTTAAGCTGGTAAGTTATTGGAAATATGCTTCCGTTTCAAGGACATATATAAGACCTTCAGTCGTATAACTCTTATAAGAGATATGCATTAATTTAAAAAAATAAATAGGAAATATTTTGCATTTGGCGCCATTTGAATTTTTACATTTGACCCCGTTGCACTCAAATTCAGCAAAGCAACCGGCATTTTCGTAATCAGCACAAAAAATCACAACGGTTCTAGACAGTTGATGAAACGCTTCTAACTAAAAATGCCTGTCCTTTTCTAATTAAGCTCTTTTGAGAATCTCGTCTAGTCTATTATTATTTGGTTTTTCTTAAAGGAGTACGCCGCCCAAGCCGACTTTAATAAACGCGGAGATGAGCAAACGTGCATTCGTTTGCGATGTTAGCGTCGCAAAATTCATGAGCGATTTTCCCCTCCTGGTTTACGCGAATTTGTAAAGCGTTGGTAAAATCGCGTATAACCTGATGTTGCTATACTTGTCTAAGAAACGCTCCTGCTACAATTACGCCGTCCTCACCTTTCACGCACTCATTTTTTTTTGCTGCGTGGACATATAGTCGTAAATACGCGAGACGAAGCGTCTCTAGTGAAGACGGAAATTTCCCTTTAAAGATGTCCATTTTCGAAATTTCAGGAAAACTAATACGGTGGAACACCATTTTTTTTATTTCGGTATGTTCAAGTATGCAACTTAGACCTAAATATGTGTGAAAATCAGAAAAACGAATCGGCCCCTTTGTTACTTTGTAGAGCACTTTTAGTATCGGTGCATCCATTTTCCCATGAGTTTGCGGGAAATAATGTAAAATTTGCAGGCAAAAATGTTACTTTTTTGAAGTCTTTTTTCTCAAAACGAATACAGTAAGCCATATTTTTATTTTTAGATTTGTTATCAGCACAAATAAATGTATTATTTCTCAAATTTTAAAGAAATCTTCGTGCCCATTTTAAATCCTGATGCCACACCTTAAATAATTAATCCATTATTTGCGTAATACTTTTTAATCCAATGGATTTTCCTCTTTAGAGCATACACCTATAAAGCCATGTGGCATTGTTTTGTTGTTCCATTGTTGTACGAATGCAGAGTTAGAACAATAACACTACCATTCGTAAATGTAATAATGGTAGACTTTATAACTAAACTCTCCATTCGTACATTTAACGAATGGAGTGTTCAATTGTTCTAGTACTCTACATTCGTGCAAAATAATGGAGAGACAAAACAATGCCGTTACGTCATAGTGTGCGTTACGCTAAATAAACTACATTACCAATAAAAAAATTTACCCCAACGTTGGGGCTTTTCACCTGTTAATACAGTTTGGGTTAAAATTTTAACCAAATTCTGAGAGTCCCCCCCCCCATTTGCAAAGGATCTGGTACGCCACTGGATGGGCCCTAATCACTTTGTATTTGGATGTAACCTCTCTGTTAAGGGTCCTACCACTTTCTCTTGATGTTTCCTATTTTGAATGACACCAGACTCCTAGATCAAGAAACAGACAAAGCAACACGCTGAGGAAAACACAGACAAGGACAGGGAGCATACAAACTGTCAAGATTTAGGGTCAACTCATTCCAAAACGGCAACCCTCACTTGTAGGTAACACCTTTGCCACTAAACCTGTAAATTTCTATATAATAATTATTAATATCCCATTTGTCAACTCTGTAAATCCCTTCCTTATTTCCTTCCTCGAGATAGGACGATCAGCAACGTGAGTATATTGTTAGAAATCGGCAAAACAGAATCAGACTGGCTATAGAGTCTGTGGGCTGAGAGTCTCGGGTCCAAGGCGATACTCTTGGCCAGTGAAAAATCTCCATTAACCACGATCCAAGTCAACATATTTGCCACCCTTCACATACTAATTATTGCAACTCAAAGTTACACAAATCACCTACTAAACCTACAACAAAACACCTCGATACACACACAACGTCAATAATTTTAGTTGTAAAATGTGCTAAAAGCAACATATC